>ML682016.1:22257711-22446023 GCA_007922195.1 Podocnemis expansa
GGGGACACCCCTCAGCACCCTGGCCAAGGTGCTGAGTGTTCCCTGGCCAGGGTGCTGAGGTGGCAGCCCTTTAAATGTTGTTTCGGAACCTATTGTTCCGAAACAACATGTTCACATGCGTTGTTTCGAAACAAGCGTTTCGAAACAAGGTTGTTTCGTCCCCAAATGGGGTTTAACTTGTTTCGAAACAACTGTGCGTCGTGTGAACATGTTTTTTTTTGTTTCGAAACAACAAGGTTGTTTCGAAACAAAAGTGCCGTGTGAACACAGCCATAGACTTTAACAGTACCACAGGACTCCTTGTTTGTTTTGCTTCATGCTGACACCTCAGTTGCACACTTTCAGCTCTTCTCGTTCTCCACCCCTCTCCTCCAAGCCATCCTCCTCTCCTCATTTAGATTCCTCCTAAGAACTCACTGCGTCTCTTGTTATACCAAATGAGTACCTGAGATCTTTTTAGGGGGGAAAAGGCAATATGCTGTGTTTATTACAAATAAAGAGAAAGTTGATAACCAACTTATCCCTATGCCCACACACGCACACACTCATCCACGCGCCCAAGCATACCATACAATGTTCTGCAGTCAGTGTTATTACCAGTCCTAATGGTGCTGCTGCTGGGGTCTGTGTTAGTGTCTGTTGCTGGGGTTCATGGCAGCTGCCTGGCCAGGGGAGCTGGACATGAGGAGGAGGAGCAGGGTCTTCACTGGGCGTGCATCAACACTCCTTTCTTCCAGGTGGTATGCAGAACAGTTCCGCCTTTTGCTTTGGGCCCTCACCCAGTCTTTATAGCTTTGTCACGCCACGCCAGGTGCTCTGGGACCATCAATCACCACGCAGTTGTGGGTGTGAGCCTTGGGTATCTGCTTCTGGGGTGGATCCTTCATTCCTTTGTTTTTAGGGGTGTATTCACTTTCTTCAGCAGTTAAGGTGAGCTTCTCATTTCAGCTGGGCGAGCTGACAGCTTGAGGCTGGTTCACACCTAGTTGATCAGAACAAGCTGGCAGCTTGGGGATAGTTCACACACACACATCCACCCTCCATCCACACCTTATAGATATGCATCGACAAATAAAGACAATAACAAATAAAGACAATAAGTTTTAACATAAGCTCCTAATATTTTTCTACATTTAGAATATGGAGTATGGAATGCTACAGAGATTGGGGAAAAGGTAGTGGTATAACCAGAGCTTAAAGATTAATAGGGACAAATTCACATAGCAGTACAGGCTGGGGCTGCGGGGCTCAGGGGAAAGTGCTGCAACTAAGCAAACCCCCAAGAGCAGTGGCTTGAGTCTAAGGCTTTCCCCAACAGCCACAACCAGTCTAGGAGAAAATACTTATTGCAATCCACTAAAACTAAATGGAGATTGAGAGGACTAATGTGACAAAGTTGTAAATGCTAAGATAAGACCATCAATGTGAAGCAATTAAAATGAAACAAAGCTTGGCAGGGATAATATAAAAATATTGGGGTACTATTACAAATGGGAAGTAATTAATTAGAACTTAATAGAAATTGACTGAGGCAACATTACCAGTAAGAAACATTGTTACAACTGGTCAAGACTATATGAAGATTGACAGGAAATAAGAAACAATCAATGAAGGCTCATGGAGATCAAGGCAAAACTGGGGTGAAGCTACACATCAGTGAAAATTGTACAAGAGTGGATTAGAACCATAAACTCAATAAAATTATGAGTGAGCCCGGTGCAATTATGAATGGATCCATAAGGCTATAGATAAAAATCACCACCATATCCCCACACTCTCTCAGCTAACAGGAGTGAGTGTTGGGCACTGGAACAAAACCGAACAAGCTCCAAGTCACATGTTTCTTGACACCCATCTCTTAGGTCCCACTAAGATCATGCATTGTTGTGTAAGCTGCTCAGGGCAGAGACTGTCTTTATCAGACATACAGGGCCGAGCACATCACTGGGGTGTAAAAAATAATGAACAACCATGGACAGCCACAGCAACATGGAAACCTGCATTTGGTGAGAGGCCTGTTTCTGTAAGCGCTCTTGCTGTGATTGTGTTCTGCTCCATGGTGGCACCATTCACCTGGAGCCTGCTGTGGGCATCCTTTGTATCCGTGTTACTTCATCAGTACACAGCTGGGTTTACTCCCCACCTACTCCCTCACTCCTCCTGTGGACTTTGTCTGTGTTCTCACAGTCACATGGTCCATTCCTGACTGGCAAAAAAAATCCAGATGTTTAGTCTTTCTTGTGCTAGCAGGAGATGAGGCCGGAGGGATAACCATAGAGCCCTCAGTCAGCAGAACGCACTGTTGAGAACTGGCTGCTCATGACATGAGTGTGATGAAGTGCCTCAGGGGTGACATATCTAGAGTTAAGAAGAGCTTCACTGATGTCCTGCTGAGTATCTGAGCTTCACTCTGCCACAGCAGCATGCAGGATTCATGACCACTGTGTGTTTGCTGAGCTGGGCTGTGAAGTGGGATGTGTTCAGAGAGAAGGCCCAGCCAGGGGCAGTGCTCAGAGCTGAAGTAGGATTTGACAAATGGGTGAAGGATTTTGAGAGGGAAGGCTGTTGAAAATCCCAGCCAGCTCTAGTACAGAGTCATGGAAGCAGCCTGGCTGTGCAGCTGCCTGGTGACAGCATGAGGGGCTGAGGGCAACATAGGGGACATTCACCAGGCAGGCCCTGAAAGTGGCAGTGTTGATTCTGATGGTGAAATCATCCTGTATGCCCCACTCCCTACTGAATGCAGCCCTCCCCACACAGCTCCATGTGGATTGGAGCCCCAGCTACCCACCCCTGTGAAGGAGGGGGCCAAGGAATGCATTTAAGCCACTTGGTGTTTACTTTCAGCTGAGCCGCTAGGTTAAATGGTGTCAAGCTGGGTCCTTTTGGGAAAGTCGCTGCAGGGGGATTCTGTGTTTGGAGAAGAGTTTTCTCTGCCTCTCTCCTCCTCCCACGTCTGCAATGAATCCCCTTACTAGCCAGCAGGGGAGCTAACTCTTTCCCTGCCGGAAAAGGCTCCGCATGCCTTTGCTTTAGCAGTGTGGAGCAGGAGGCTGAGTGTGGGAAATCTTGTATGAAGCAGTGTGTGGGGTCCCTGGCTGCCTTGGTCAGGATTTGGGGGTGCACAGTACACTCTGAACCTTGCACTAGCAGGATCCTACTAAGGAAAGAGATTCTTCTGGCAAGTGCCGCTTTTCTGAGGGCATATCCCATGCAATGGCTTTCCGCAAGAGCCGCCCTTGACGTCAAGACCTTCCACAGCTTTCTATGCTAGATGCAAATAGTCTTTTGGATAGTGAAAGGCAGAAGTAGCTCCTCTGGGCAGAGCCATAATGCAGTGTTTTGCAGCCCAGGGCACGTTCTGATTGGAATGAGCCCATTCCCATTAGGGGCGCTAAGAGCTGGTGCCACAAAGCCGCCCCTTTAATAGCACGGTTCTATTGAGCCGCTTCGGGCCACCCGGGGCTGTGCCCCATTGGCCCTTCCGTAGTTATGGCCCTGCCTCTGGGACTCTGAAGAGAATGGCCACTGGAGTCCAGGCCTAGGCTTCTGAAAGAAAAGGAGGCAATGGGCAGTGGGGCCTCTGCGAGGCCTTCCTGAACCAGCAACTCTCCTGAACAGCCTGAAACCCCAGATGTTGTGGCTGTTGGGCAATAGATCAGGAAGCAGGCTACAGATGCTACCCAGGAAATGCCATGCCCAGAAATGCAGCAGACTCTGAAGGAAGGACCAGCCTTGTGAAGAAGACCTATGCCCACGGAGCCCAGCAGAATGGAGCCACAGGACCCCCCAAATGGCAGCTGTGCTTGGGGAGCCTGGCAGACCAGGTGAGCCCTCCAAAGGGCATACATGTCTAGGGAGTTCAGCAGAGCACCCTCAACCCAATTTTGAACATCACAATCTACCATGGATGGAGCTTTGCAGAGGAAGCACAGAGAGATGCCCGCTTTCCCCACCTCACAGGGCCATGCTCTGTGCAGTGACAAACTAGTGGGCATTTTAGATCCCTGTGGAGTGGCAAAGCCTGTCACTTTGAGACTTCTCACATCTGGTTTGCTGTTAGCTCCTGCAGGAGCTGTGCTGGGAGGGGATCCCAAGCTACTGGCTACCCCAAAGCCTGCCTGAGGGCTTCCACAGAAGGGCGCAGGATGTTGGGAATCCCTGACTAACATCTTTGCCCGCAGCTGACCCCAGGTCAGCCCAGTCTGGCTGCACAGGATGGGCCTGAGTTGAGGAAAAGTCCCTCCCTGAGGGGTTGGAGAAGGTTGAGAGGCTCGTCTGGGTCTTTGTGCTGTGAGCAGAGCCGGGGAAATACCTGTCTTACAGAGCTGAGCCCTGTCTTTTTCTCCCCATCACACCCCATCTCTGCACACGCGGAACCGCACTGGGCCAGCCATGGCAACCAATTGGCCTTGGACACAGGGCAGCCGGCTGGATCGGATAATGGCACAGGTGGGGCGTGCAGCCCACAATTAGCGCATTGTTGGCAGCCTCCCCTGGAGGGGCGCCAGGGGCTGAGCAGCTGAGACGGCTGGGACATGGGGACTCCTGGAGAGGGCAGACCCTGATGGGGTGGGACGGGGGCACTTCCAGCCCGTCCGTCCTGCTGGGCTAGGGGCACCCGCAGGCCTAGTTGGAGCAGCCCTTGCCCCCCAACCCCTCCGGGCTGCTGGAGTTCGGCTCCCTCACCCCTGCTCCCTCTCTCACATCTCTCTGCCAACAAGAGCTGCTTTGACTCTGGGCCCCAGTCCCCCGCCCCCCACCCTCCTTTCCCCCAGCTTTCCCCTCCTCTTTGCTTTCCCCTCCTCTCCCTGCACAGGCAAGCCAGTGCAGCCAATGTGAGCCCAGCAAGGCCTTGGCTGGGGATGGGCTATACAGTGTGTGGGGGGATCTGTCATTCTTCCTCTGGGCAGGGGGAGGGGATCTTCTCTCTTCCCCTTTGCTCTCCTTCTCCAGTCTCCTCCTTGCTTGTTTTCCCATAGAGCAGAAGCCCTCTGGGTTCTGGCTGGGACTGGCCGGCTTGGATGCGGAGGGCAGCTGTCTTTGGGTGGGGGAGGTCACACTCCCCCCTTTTCCCCTTCCCCACAGTCTGCACTTTGCCTCTGGCAGGGTGAAGTTCTGCACAAGCTAGAAGACTTGGAGGGGCATCCTGCAGCACAGTCTGGGTGAAGCCCTGTGAAGTGAGTCAGGATGTCCCAGCTGTCCGTCAAAGACCACCTGGAGGGGATCCTCTCTGACTTCGAAGGTAGGCTTGAGATGGGGCACCTGGGCTCTCCACAGCAGCTCCCCAGACTGGGTGATGTGTCCCATGCAGCACATGCTAGTGAGCATCGCTCTCGCCTCCTTTTTATCCACCCAGCGCCAGGAGCATACTTGTTCTGACCAGCACCCACGGGCTGTGTGGCCAGTCTCCCCGCTGGCATGACCACAGCTCTGCTGAGCTTCCCCACTCTCGCCTGTGGGAACTCCACCCAAGGGCTCTGCCCCAGCACTGCTGGAAACCAGTAGGGCATAATCTGAATGGAAGAGGGGCTGTAATTCATGTGCCAGGACCAGGGTTACCAGATACCAAAGCATGGAAAGGAGGACAGGAAAGCATGAAAAGGAGGACCTTGGAGGACACATGCAGAAAATGTAGGATTAATGTAATATTCTTCTATTTTTAGAGGGCCTTGGAATGCTTCCCCCTAAAAACAGGGTGTTCTGGGGCATTCCAGCATACTTTAACCCCTGTAAGTAAAAAACCAGACAAAATCATGTATTTTTAAAATGCCTGCTGGCCAGAGGCCATGAAGGTAAAAAGGAGGACATGTCCTCCTTTTGCCTGACATCTGGTAATCTTAGCCAGGCCCAGAGGTGCTGTGGCTATGAAATGCCAGGTCCAGGAGGGCTGGGGCTCTGAAGTGCCATGCCTGGCACAAACTATGCACTGAAACCAGGAAGCAGCATGCCCAGGAGAAGTAACTCTTGGTGTGTGACATAAAACAATAGCCAGAGGTGTGCGTAAAAGGGCTGTCCTGACCCGAGCAGCCCCTTGTAGAAAGAACCTGGGTCTGGAGCTCTGGCTCTAGCTTTCTTTGCTACTTTGCTCTGGGGCTTGAACCTGAGTATGTGAAGAGGAAAAACTTCTAAGAAATGTAAATGGAAGGGACATCCTCTCTGCTGTCCTAGAGCTGCAGGGTGTTGTGTGCTTGGCATATAGTGTGTGTGCGGCAGTGCATGTGGTGTAATGCACTGGTGCCAGGCGGGGCATGTAGTGGGAGTAGAGTGGATGAGTGGAAGAGGTGGGTGGCAGGGCAACTGGGCCTGGCGTTTAAGGCTGTCCTGTGGGGAGAACTCTGAGCGCAGACTGGCTTTTGTATTAGACCAAATGCAGGTAATTAAACCCAACCCGCAACAGCATTTAGATACTGGAGAAACTCTGGGGCTGGGAGGGAGGCTCATGAGGCAGGGTTAGCAGTTGGTTACAATAACCAGTTTGAGGCTGTGAAACAGAAAGGAAGGAGGGAAAGCTGTTGCAATGGCACTGTCTGCCTCCATTTCAGTGTTTTCACAGGTGTAGTTAAGGAAGGGCTCAGTCCAGCCTGCAGAGTGCCTCCAAGCTGAGCTCCTCTCCTTGTCTAGATTATAAGCCAAAGGTACAGCCCACTAGCTGGAGAATAATTCCCCTTGGAGAGCAAACTCAGCGGCTGGGACTAGGGCCTGGCCATCCTGTTGCTGTGTGTAGTTTCTGTTTGGGGAGGCGGAGAAGGGCCAGTGCACTGTGGGATTGGAAAAACTTGCCTCAAGTTCTTGTGTGCAGAGGCTGTGTGCTTTTGCAGTTCTCTGGGTGATGTAGCCAGAGGCAGGGGGCTCATTCCGCACTCTGGGCATAACTAGGAAGGGTTTTATGTGCGGGATATAGCAATCTTGGAGCTGGCAGTCTCTGAAATGGGTGGAGGGGGAGGAAAAAGGTGAAAAGGGGCAAAAAGGAGCTTGTTCATCTTTATTATTTGCATTCTGGTGATACTCGGGGGCCTGTTGCACTAGGTGCCATATGAAGGGGTGTCCCAAGGAGCCTGAAATCTAAAGAGACAGGAGATAAATTTTAGGAGAAAGGAAGGATTATTATCCCCTGTTTTGCATATGGAGAAACTGAGACACAGAGAAACTGACCCCCAAGGGCATCCAGGAAGTCTGTGGCAGAGCTGGCTTTTGGCAGTAAATGGGAACCAATTAGCTCCTGCGGGCTTTTCTACATGGGAAGGTTATACTGGTATAAGGTAAGATATGAATTTAAATTAGATCAGAAAAGCCTTCCCAAGACCCTGTGCATGCTCCCAGACAACCTATGGCACAGAGCTCTGCCAACACACCTGTGCAGTCACGGGGAAATAAGTGTGATCCTCACCACCAGAGCTGTACCACTGAAAGGCCCGAGAGTAGGCACCGCTGTACTGGCTGTGTTATCCCCTTCAGTTGTGTGTGGACCAGGGTCGCTGCACCTGTACAACAGCACAGTTACACCTGCACAGTCCTGGCAGAGGTCCAGCTCCTGCTGGTCAGAGAGCCATTTTGATGGAAGTTGTGTCCCGTTGGTAGTGGTTTAAACCAAGCTGCAAAAAGCCATTGCCAGTCTGGAACAAGCATCCCGCTTGGGGGTTATTAGAGTGGTTTAGTCATAGTGGCATAAGAGGAAAAATGTCCTGTGTAAACAAGCTCTAAGCCAAATCAATGCAAATCGCCCTAATGTGGCATTGGGCAGGGCCATCCCTTGCACTTTCCTCACTGTGGGCCTTTGCTGCAGCCACCTAGAGAAAAGGATTGGGACAGTGGTAGATGCAGAAGCCAAAGGCAGCAGGGGCAGGGGAACATCCCTCGGTCGGGGAGAAAAAGAACAGGGCCCAGGACTTCCACCTGTGCCTGTCCGCCCCAAGAGACTGAACCTGCCCCCTTCTTACCAGTTCTCTGTAGCTCTGTCTCTGTCCTCATGGAAATTCAGAGCGTGGCTGAGGATGCAGGCCTGAGCTCCTTGGAGGCAGAGTGCGTTTTACAACTCTGTACTGTCTGGACATCCCTCTGCCACACCCAGGGGCTGCTCTCCCAGCGAAGAGAGGGGTCTGAGGCTGTGCTGTGTAGGGATGAGCCAAGAACTTAGTTCATGGAGCAGCATTGCTGGTCCACAGGCTTCCACTGTGAACAGGAGGAGCCAGGGACTGAGAGCAAAGCTTCCCCTTTCCCTTCATTTCTGCCTTGGTTGGGGGACATAGGGGGCTCTTTGCTAAGGTTTAACAGTCCCTTGCCTCCAGTGTGCTCTAAGAGTGGTGAGGGAACCTGAGAATTAGGATGACTCTTGGCCAGTCACTTAGGGCTCGTTTACATGGGGCAATTGACTGGCGCAGGTACTCCAGAATCACAACCCATGGGGACATGGTCCCTAAATAAAGGTCACTTTACTTTGGAAAGTTCCAAAGGCGCAGCCATATTAGTCTAGTTCAGCAAAACAAGCAAGGACTCCTGTGGCACTTAAAGACTAACAAATGTATTTATCACGTGAGTTTACGTGGGAGAAAATCCCACTAAATAAATTTGTTAGTCTTCAAGTGCTGCAGGACTCCTTGCTGGTTTTACTTTGGAATAATCAGTGCATTTCCAAAGCAGCGTTCCAGAAGGGGTAGCCATGTTAGTCTAATTCAGCAAAGCAAACAAGGAGTCTGGTGGCACTTTTATTTATTGGATGCTTGGGTGGGTGAGGGGGGTCACATAACTTGTTAGCATGCCAGATTCTAGCCCTGAGTATTTGACAAATAAATTTGTTAGTTTTTATAATTTCCATCAGGCTCCGTGTTTTCTTCCGACACAGAGTGATTCATCTGGAACAAAATCAGGTATATCCCAGATACAGCTATTCTTGGAGAACTGTTCTGGGCAATTTCTCAATGTGGACAAGCCCTTCCTCATCTGTAAAATGGGGTAATGGTGTTGCTTTACCTACCTCCTGGGGGCACTGATGTTTGTAAACTGCTTTGAGATCCTCAGGTGGGAGGTGTGAAAGCACCACCATGCTTTCTCCCATGGTCTTGCTTTCTCACAGAGGGTTGTTCTGGGTTAGATGTGGCGGGACATTCTGGGAGGCAATTTATTGTTGGGAGTTGTCAGGTCACAATTTCCAGTGTGAGTCCTGTGGTAATCTGAAAACCTCAACTCCTGGAGTCAGGTTAATATGGGGGATTCTTGGCTTCTGGTTCTTTAAAGTCGATTTCTGACCCTTCTAGTTATTGGGAAAAGCAAGGAGCAGACAGCACAGTGTGTAAGGCGAGGAGGGCAGCAGGTGCTCCAGGGGTGATAGATGCTGAGAATGAGGTTAAGGCGTGATCAGTGCCCCTTGGCTGCAGTTCCCAAAGAGTAGTGTGATGTCCACTTTGCCCCAGGTGGGGATCACATGAACTGGCTGAAAGTTGAAATGGAGTATCAGGCTGGAGGGATTGTAACTGTGAGCCAGTGGGTGGGAGCAGAGGTGGGGACCCTGGGGGAGGTGAAGGATTTCCCCCTCTAATTATCTGAAGCTCTTTCCTGGAGCCAGTGGCTGGTGGGGTTGTGGTGGTGGCTTGGGAGAGGGGCAGGGCAGGTAGGATCACAAAGTAACCTGATGCCTGGGCTCCTGGAAAGCTGCCGCCTGTTATTGCCTGGAAAAGAATGTGCATAACTACCAGGGCCTGTGTTAACCCTTCTTCTCCCAGTGAATGCCTAGCGCCAGAGAGCATGGTCCTAGCTGATAATGGCACAGAGCTACCAGGTCTGGGGACAGAGTTGGGCAGTAATGCAAAGTGAGCCATGCCCAGAGGCAGGGCCTGGGTTACAAGCACTCTCCCTTCCCCCTATGCCTCCATCTCCTGGCACCTTCTCCTGATGTCCTCCGTTTCTCACCCCTTTCCTCTCCAACCTGCTGAAATGCTCCCTACCCATGTCCTGTGCCTTTGGCCCTTAGTCTTCGCTGGCCACCTTCACCACACTGCCCCTGCCAAGACACCATGTTGAGTTCTTCCCATCTGTCTTCTTAATTGCTCTTTGATTCTGATCCCCTCTCTCCCCTCATGGGAAATGCTACACTGCAGGCTGCTGAGTGTGGGGCGCATATCTGCTTCCTGGGGTCCTATCTGCATGGGCATTGCTGAGCAACCTAATGTTTTGCTTCTCCCCACTAGAGCCTTACACTGGAAGTGCTCTGAGCATGGTGCACACATGGGCAAGGTCTCCTACTAGCCCTGTGGGAGGCGAGTAGCTGTGTCCCTATTTCACATGTGGCGAGGGTGAGGCACAGAGAGGCCATGTGCCAGCCAATCCATTGTGATCACCATTGGATCATGCTGTGGGTCAGTGTCGTGTGTGTGTGCATGTGTGCATGCCCGCCCATGCACATGTACTTGAAGCTGGTTCTATCCCATAGGCTCACCTCTCCCTGACCTTCTTTTGGAAAGGTACTACAGACTCACCCCAACACCTCCACATTTATTTCTGCACAGGATGCAGCCTCAGCATGTACTAACACAATCCCTGTATGTCCTGGTACCAGCAGCCGTCTGTGCTCGCAGGCCTGTTTGAAGATGGCAGCATGGCCCAATGTGTTGACCAAGGGGCAGAGCTGGAAGAACTGAGTTCTGCTTCTCACCCTGCCACTTACCAGCTCCATGGCCCTTTACCCCTCAAAGCATCTGATGAAGTGGGATTTTCTCCCATGAAAGCTGATGCAATAAATATATCTGTTCGTCTTAAAGTGCCACAGGACTCCTTGTTTGTTTATTTTACCCCTCAGTGTCGCTGTTGCACCATTTGTCAGATTTGAATCCTGAAGGTTCTCTCCTTCCCTTCAGGGCTATGCGCTCCTGTGTTGAAAGGTGTCTGTAAGAGCAAGCCATACATACTTTGTGCCATTCTTTGCCTCAGGGAGTTTAGCCTTCAGCTTTAATGGGACTGGAGCCCTGCTGTGGTATGGGGCACAGACAGCACTAAACCAGGGAGCTGCCCAGTGCTGGGTTTGAAACAGGAATGTGGCTATCTGAACCTTCCAAGGGTCAGTAAAATAAATGAATCCTGTGGCACTTAAAAGACTAACAAATTTATTTATTGTATGAGCTTTCACTTATCAGATGCTTTGAAGATGGGGGATCTTATAGAATGGGGAGAAATAAATGCAGGGAAGTGTAAGTCATGGGAACAGGTTATACTGTAACAGCAAATCAAAACAGTTGTGAAGATTCAAACACTGGGGAACAGCATAGAGAGCGATGAGTTCAAATCACCTGTTGTAATGAGAGAAAAATCTAATGTCCCTATAAATCCTTGAAGTAATGCCTGTTGTAATGAGAGAAAAATCCAATGTCCCTATAAATCCTTGAAGTAATGCAATCAAATTTGAAAATGAATTAAATCTCAGCAGCTTCTCTTTGAAGCCTTGATCTGGTCTTCATCTGTCTAAGCACTGCAACTAGTAAACTATTAGTTGAGTGATCAGAAAGATTGAAATGCTGACCCACTGGTTTTAGAACGTTTTGCTTTCTGATGTCAGATTTGTGCCCATTTATTCTTTGGCGCAGAGACAGTTCTGTTTATCCAAAATATAAGGCAGAGGGGCATTTCTGGCACCTGATGTTCACATTGGCATATGAGCAGGTGAATGAGCCTTTGATGGGGCAGCTGGTATTATTAGGTCCCGTAATGGTGTCTTTTATGCAGATATGTAGGGAAAGTTGTCAGCGTGGTTTGTTGCAGGGAAATGTGCCTGCTTTAATGGTTCTGTTGTTAGGTCTGTAGTTGCTGGTAAGTATCTGGGTAAGGTTGGGGGCCTGTGTCTGCACTCCCTCTTCTCTATATGCCTGAGAATAGGGTCCCACCTGCTTGGTTTTGGGGAGACAGGACTATTGGCAGTCTGTGTGAAAGGATAAATAAGGGGTATGGAGCCCTTCAAAATAACCCCAGAAACCTCAGCTCAACACCTGGGAGTTAATGGGTGGGGGATATGGCAAGTGGCAGGCATCACACTGAGTGAGGGGGTGCTGGGATTGCAGCATGAAATGGATCTGTGTTCAGTGGAGTGGGTCTGTGCTGGGGGATGGGAGCTCGGAGGTCCCTCTGAGCAGCTTCACTTGGCCTAGTCTAGCAGGAGACTGATGCTTGAATAATATGTTTCCTGACCAGATGTGTTAACGAAAGGGTTCCAGCTGTGCATGCTCAGAGAGACATGTCTCGGCAGTAGGCTGCCAAGAAAGGGACATCCTCTATTCAGGATCTGGTTGCCACTCTTCACCACAAGTGCCCCAATTCTCATCCTAAGGGAATCACCCTCCTCTGCTTCAGAGTGGAGTTCAGTCCCCTGTCCTGTTGTTCCAATGAGATGCAAGGACTGCAAATAACCTCTCCCTAGCAACTATCTTTACAAGAAGCTTACTAGATAGCAGACCTTTCCAGACTTTCCAAATGTCCAGCATCTTAGCATCTTCCATGACTTCCTATTTAACAATCAGAATATTCTCTCTAGCCCTCCAATGAGAGCAGATGTTCTCTGGGAAGGGAAGGGATTTACCTGCTAAATGATACTCCAACATTTACAACACTCCAAGGATTAAATGTGAAGTGTAGGTTTGCTGGGCCAATTGGAGAGGAAGTAAATCAATTCTCTCCAGTGAAAAAGTGAGATAATTTTAAGAAAATAATCAGTGTATCTCAAGAGCACAGCAGTCTCTGGAGACTCGGTATAAACGGGTGTCTATTATTATCATTTTGTATTTCAGCAGCACCTAAAGTCGCAATTTTGATCACACTGACTTTTTGCTAGACACTGTACAAAGTCCCTCCTCAGAAAAGTTACTGCCTAAAAGACAACACAGATGACCAGATCAAGACAACAAATAGCTTTTTTTTCTTTTTTTTATAAGAATAGAGAGCTTGTAAGTTACAGTTGGAACTGGCTGGGAAACCAAAGACTAATTTCATGCAAAAGAAATTGCCTCAATAGTTTTCATTCCAAAACCAAATGAAATGGCAAGAGTTCAATACAGTCCCTGTTACAATGTTTCAGAATGTTTCCAGTCAAATGCTGTGGACATGACAATGTTGACAGTTTTAAAATCACAGGTAACATTTTTCAAAGAGGTGAGAGCAAGTGGGTTTTTATTCTTTGGGGGGGGTGATGAAAATGAGAATTGCAAGGAAATCAAAATGTTTTCATGAAACATTCTTTGAAATGCTGCTTTTTGTCAAAATTTGCTCTCCAGAAATATTTTGCCCAGCTCTGATCACATCTCTGGAGTTTGCTTTTCATATAACCACCTCCAGCCTCTCCTCTGCCAGCTTCCTCTGCCAAGGTGTCCCTCTCAGTGCCCTGCTTTCCGCTCTGTCCCACCTCCAAGAAGGAATAGTAAGCCACACTCTGGGAAAAGTACCCTGACTTTACTGGATCTTCTCAGTTCCAGTCCAAGAGCTCTGGGGAGGAGCAGGACATCTTAGCCACATCTGCTGAGTCACTTCCAGACTGCAGAACTTTTAGGAACATTACCAAGCAGAGTCCCCACGTGGCTAGAGGTCTGTGGCTGTTACACCAGAACAGCTTGCCTTCTTGGACACCCAGGAGAGAAACCAAGCTGGGTGTCTCTCACGGCTGCTAGCAATGTCAAATCACTTTACTGGCTCACTGGAGAAAACACTCTGGTACGTCACTAAGGAAGTGGTGGTTCTAGTTATGGTGTCCCTCTGGGATGGATGGGCACAGACCTGAGATCAGTTGTGCAGATATGCCCCCTACACCCCTATCCTGGACTTTGTGGAGGAGCCATCTTCCTATCCAGCCATTTGCTATTCCTGCTTCTAACAGGTTACACCTTGCTCCACAACAAGCTTTTTGGGGCAAAGGTTGTCTCTTACGATGCATTTGTAGGGTGCCAAGTAGCAATGGGTCCCCAGTCCTGACCGGTGCCACTGTCATACAAACAGTAATATTTCCACTGGAATGATCTGCAAAGTTATTTCAGATATTGACTCTGCACTGTCATTTTTAGGTTTCAGAGTTAACAGCCCAATAATATGAATGAGGCCGTTACCACCTCTCAAAGCTCTCCAGGTGCAGGCAGACAGCACTGCATTCGTTACGTTCAGGTCATCTTTTCAAGCATGTGTTCACATCTGTGAAGGTTCTAAGCCTTCTTTTAAAGCAAAGTTTAGATGTGGGGGAAGGCGAGAATTTGGTGCAGCTGAATTTGGAGTTGCAGAATCCAGAGGGCCTTGTGTCTTTCTGTGTATTGGGAACAGCACCTAGGAGAACAGTAGCCAATTCTGGTGGTATCGCTGCTTGTTTCCATAGGAGAAATATAAATAATATTCCATACAGTAGGGTTCAAACCGGCCCAGCTCCCTGCTGTCTATTTGAAAACATTTGCCACAGACTGTGTTTCTGCCTGGGGGAAATTTGCTGGTTCTGGCAAAGGAAGAAAACCTGGCTCACTGTGGCTGTGTTGTTCGTGTATTTGTTGGCTTACTCATGTTCTTCTTCGAGACAGATCAGACACCCCACCTCACCCCCCACAAACACCTTCTGAGCTTTGTGGTGTTCTCACACTGCTCCATCTCCCTCACATTCAAGCTAGTGGAAGTACCTCACAACTGTGAGTCTAGCTTCTTTCATCCCAGCCCCTGCCACGTTCCAAGGGGCTAATTTTGTTTCATGGATATATCAGATAGCTGCATCCTTCCCCATACAGCCCAGATATTCCTCCAGCTGGGACTGAGGGTGCAACATTTCACAAGCTGTCAGTGGCGACTCTTTGACTGCCCTTTGCAGCTCCTGTTTCTGCACCCCTTCCCTCCCTTGCCACTGGGGGATCCTGCAGGTGGCCTACTCCTGTCGCCAGGCCTGACCATCCCACCAGGGAACCCTGCAGCAGGCCCCCTGGCCCAGCTCCCAGCTCTCCCCACCAGTAGGCTACAACCATTGTGGCTCTCAAAACACTTGGTTATTGAAGGATCTTTGTACCTTTTGGGTTGCCAATTCCTGAACTACTCAAATCCAGCCCTGAGCTCCCTTGGGAACGTTTGGTTTGGGCTGGGTGCCTGTGCTAGGGCAAGCAATGCCCTGCATTCTCCATGCAGTAACCCAAAGGTAGCTCATTGAAGAGGGGAGGGAGCAGAGAGCAGATTCAATTAACCAGGATGCCCCAGGCAGGATCCTTTCTGTGTACTGTGAATAAAGCAAGCAATGTGCTGCCCCCGAGGGGAGTGTTTGAAGCGAATGTCATTGATACAACGCAGCAAAGAGAAAAAACACAGGAAAGAGTTAGATGTGGAAGATTGTCAACCTCAGGGGTGAGCCAAGCACACAGCTCTGGTTTCCCATTAGGAATGTGCTAACAAAACACTATACCACGCTAACTGCAAAGGGGGATCCTGGCCACCTGCCTGTCCCCTCAGTCCTGGCCTAGCCCCTTCCATCCCACTCAGCCCAGAACAGGGGAGAGCTTTGTGCGTGCCCTGTCCCCTGGGGAAAGCTGGCTGGCAAAGACTGTGGGCTTGGGAGAAGGCTGGAAAGGCAGTGCCGGGGAAGGCACATGTAGCTAGCAAGGATTCTGGGAGAGAGGGACGCTGGGTTGATAGACCCTCGCAGAACATTGGTCATGCTACACTTTCCCCCATTTGGGTCCTTGTGGGTTTCAGACTCTGATTTCCACATTGGATCTGAGCTTTGAAGCTACCATATTTCCCCTGGTGCCAGGTTGGACCCAGAAGAGGGCTACAACCATAAACTGGGGCCTGGCTTTGCCCAAAAATGATAACAGGCTTCTCCAAGGCTCAGAGGACATTTGCATGAACACTGCCTCAGCTCTGAACATGGGCAGACTTCCAACTCTCATTGTGACACAGAGATGGGCCCTGGTCTGATCTGAACTCCAAGGCCTCCAAAGTTCAGGGGGGTGTTTGGGCCCAATGGGAGACATCTGGGCCTTCACTGTCAGCTTTTTGCACAGGTCTAGATCCTGCAAAACAAGGGCCCTTGGGACGCTGCTTGGTTGTTGTCCAGGCCAGAAGTCGGCCCATAAAAAGATTCCCTTGGGAACCCCATGCTGGGTTTGCCCAGCGCAGTGTACGTGAGTGGTGCCTGCTCTAACTCACTCACTCCTCTTCTCTCTCCCGGCAGCTCTGAAGAAGTCATTCGAGATGGAGGATGCTGAAGAGGTTCCAGCTGTTCCATGCTCCTCCCCATTTGGTCCTAGCCCACAGGCAGCCATCCCAGCTGAGGGCAACGTGGAGAGCAGCCAACTGGCCAGCCCCCTGCAGCCCACCTATCAAATCCTTACCAGTGTTGACTCGAGCCCCAGCCCAACCCACAGCCCTGTGCTGAAGACCAGGATTACCAGTAGCCTCTCCTTCAACAGAGGAACCATCCGACTGGCCAAGGCCAATGGCGCCATGGGCTCCAGCCTGACCCGTGTTGCCTCTTTCCAGGCCAGGCTCCATCCCAATGGCTCCTCCTACTCCTTTGGCCCAGGCAGTGAAAGTCTTCACAGCTCCTCCTCCAGCCTGGAGTGCCCACCACCCCCCGGTGCACCTCAGAGTGCTGCCAGGCAGCCAGAGCTTCAGGGGCTCAGGACCACCCCAGGCACCAGCTCAGCGCTGAAGAAATTCTCTTCCCATGGGAATGTCTTCCATTCTGAGGTGGAGCAGCCTGGCCAGCTGCTCTCCAAAGCCGGCATGAACCATGGCTCACTGCCCTCTCTGGACCTGCACATTGCTGAAGATCAGGGTCCCCCCATCCTACTTGGCCCTGCCCCAGTTTCTCATGCAACTGCAGCCTGGCATTCCAGCAGCCAGAACTGTGCCTTGCTGCATGGGGAGAACAGCAGGACCATCAGCAGGGAGCCTTCCTTTTCGTCTTCCTCCTCCTCCTCCTCCTGCTCCTCCCCACTCTCTGATATGGCCCGACGGCCCACTCTGAGCCCCGCTCCTCCCACCTGCAGGCAGCCAGCAAAGCTGGCAAAATTCCCCATCAGCCTGGATGGTTTGGTGGGGAAGTCTCTGGACAGTTCAGATCCAGCATCAAGTTCTGATTCTGCATCCACACCACTGCCAAGGACACAGCTCAGGGTCAGCCTCAGCACCAGCCCTAGCCTGTCCCAGCAGCCCCTGTTTATGGCCACAGAGGATGCAGCCACAGCCATTGTGAGTGGTATCTCTGCAGCACCCTCTCTGGGGCGATTCCCAGGTGCCCAAGTCAATGAGAGCCCTGGACCAGTGTCTCTGTGTCCTGCTCCAGCTGCTTCCTTCAGGCTCACGTCTCAGCCTCAGACACTGCAAGTGACTTCTCAACCCTCCTTCCTTGGGGGTCCAATGCTGATTCCAGCACAGGGGGCTCCAGCAACCCCCAACACAAGGGAGCATGTCAGATCCATAACTGAAAGAGCCAGCTCCTTCTCCAGCTCTGAGATCTCAGGTCTCCAGGGTCCTGCTCCCAGCTTCTGCCCAAGGGACGTCCCCTGCATGAGCCTGATGGCATCTGAAGGAGTCTCTTCTCTGAGCAAGGAGATGCATGGCCGAGAGAAGACAAAGGAAGGTAGGAGTTTTTTTTCTCTCTTTTGTCTCTGGCTGTATTCTACCCAACACTTCTGGAAGTCAGTGAGAGCTGAGCATGAGAATCACCCTGTGTGTTCAATGCTGCCCTCTCAGCTGTTTCTTCTCCTGACTCTGGAGGTGCTGGTAAAATAATCTGACATGGCATGAACTGGGTCCACAGCTAAAAGGCCCCCTCTGTGAAGATGCCAGGTTTGTCAGTACCAAACAGTGTTCCCTCTCTTTTCCCCACAAATGTCACTGCCCTGGGGAAACACCTGTGTCGGGCTCATGCTGCTGCTAGCCTGGCACCTGATCCCTGGCTGGGTTCAGAGCCGGGAGAGGCGGAAGCAGCTGCAGACATCCCAGCCTGGATCCCCAGCCAGGAAAGGTGGGCACCACTGTGAGCATCCTGGCTTCAATCCCTGGCCAGAAGATGTGGGCACCACCATGGCTGTCCCAGCCTCAATCCCCCGCTGGGAGAAGCAGGCCCTGCTGCAGGTGTCCCAGTCTCAATCCCCAGCCGGGGATGGGGTCAGGACAAGTGGGCACTGCGGCGGGCACCCTGGACCTGGGTCCCTGGTTGGGGATGGGAATGGGAGAAGGAGGGGCTGGCCCAGACACTCAGGACACTGGTGCCAAGACTCAGGGCACATGCCCCCTGTGCCAGGCACCAGCGATGCCTCTGCTTTTCCCACTATCCTGCTTTTTCAAACAGATGGGAGCCTCTGTGCTTAGAGTTAGCAGGCACTAGGAGGGCCTCAGCTAATCGCTGAGATATTTTCTGTGGTGGTGCTGATGTGCTTTCTGAGTCAGTCTTCTCTTCCCTGGACGAGCTGTTTCTCTGGCTTTTGGGGGTCAGTTCTGTCTCTGTTTCACATTGTTTCAGTCTCTGGTCATGTGGAGCCAGATGAAGGGGCATTGATGGGGTTACACATGGGTGAGTGGAGAGTCTTAATAGTGTAAATTAGTCACATTCTGCAGTGCAATCCAGACCTATGAGAAGCTGTGTCAGTCCTGTACTGCACCCTGAAGACCTCACAAAGCCTTGCTGTGGTGGCTCCTATGTGGGACACTTAACAGTCAGTTGGCATGCAAGTTACACCATGACTGTCTCTGCATGGCTGCAATATGTCAGCCATACTCCAGTCACATGCTGGCTTCCACTAGCTTTGGTTACCATCTGCTGGATGACCCCAACATACTGCTGGAGTTTCCTCCATAATGTATATTGTGTACTACACTGTGCAGCCCTTTCCTGGACAGTTCAGATAACAAAGGCCTGTTGACTCTATAAAGGAACCATATACAGCAACTTGCCACCTTAAATGGAGTTAGCCACACAGGTCGCAACATGGGACTCATTTTGATTTGAAGAGCAAATAACCAGTTTGCTTAACTACAAAGAGAGAGATTTCAAGTGAGTACAAGCAATAAGGTATTTGTATTAGTAATGGTTACAAGAAAATAGCAATAAAACATTTAATAAACTAGACTTGGTTTAATGTGAAGGTCTTACCCCCAGTTCCCAGTATCATTGCTGACCAGTTTTTAGATCAGGACCCACCTCCAGAGTCTACAGACCTTTTCCTTTGATGTCTTAGGTGGAAGAGAGAAATGGTAAGGAGAGAACTTGGGTGTGTTTTGCCCCTCATTTTGATAGTTCAGGCACCCTTTGCAATGCGTTTCGCTGAGTGTAACCCCAAGATAAAGATCCTTCCAGGTGACAGCAAAGAGCCAGGGGTCTCTAGACAGGGAGGCTAGCTAAATTGTTTGCTAAGATGCAGATCTGTATGTCCCTGCCACCCTTCCCTGCTAAAAAATGGCCACTTGAGAGATGCTTCCCCATTGGCTTTGACGTCACCTGCCCAGGGATGAGATTGTCCTTTTCCCTTGAGAAATGGGTTTACTCCCTCCCCAAAGCTGTCTGGTAAACAAACTTCAGTCATGATCTCAGTTTATGTTCATATGTTTCCATGTAAAGTTGTTACATACATTTCACCATGATATTATTGGCCAGTGAGTTATTAGTTTTCAGGATACCTCACAAGGCATATTTTGTACAAAGATTATTACACAAGTGTGTGGACTGTGAATACAGAGGTGTGTTCTGGTGCACTTACACCATGTGGAAGTAGGAGCAGGTGTAGACTAGTCTACAGATGCATGCAATGATGGCCCCCAGCCAATAGTTAAAGTATAATTTGGTGGACCCCACAAACCTTCTAATAAGCGGGCCCCCTTCCTATATTGTCCGGGCCCCTTCCCGCATGTGCGGGCCCCCTTCCCCCATGTATGGGTCCCAGCCCAGGAAGGATGAGGGCATGGGATATGGAAGAATGGAGCAGGGGCAGGAGGTGGGGGTGTTGAAGGGGTGACTGGGGGAAGGGGCAGGCAATGGGGGCCAGTGAAAGGGAGGGTGGGAGGCAGGATGTGTCAGGGTAGTGAAGGGGGACATGAGCAGGAGATGGGGCAGAGAAGGGGTGGATGGTGGCAGGAGATGGGGGGAAGCTGCAGGTGGTGGGGTGGTAAGGGGGGCAGGAGCAGGAGATGGGGCAGAGAAGGAGTCGGAGAACAGGGGGTAGAGGGCAGGAGATGGGGGTGATGAATGGGGGCAAAGGCAAGAGATTTGGGGCAGAGAAGGGTTGGAGCCAGGGAGTTGGGGGGCTTGGGCTATAGGTGAAAGGGACATTGGGCCAGCTGCCCACCCAGTGCTCCTCTGCAGCTGCAGTGAGCTGGGTGACCCTGATAGGGGCTGGCCTGGTGGGACAGAGTCCTCCCCAGTACTCTCCATGCCAGCCCCAGCCCCAGCCCCAGCCTACCTTGCTGCCCCAAGGCCTGTGCTGATGAGCCGGAGCAACCTCGGCCCCATGCTCCTGGCTCCTGCTCCTCCTTTGGCCCAGGCCCACCCCTGGGGCCCCTTACCTGGCTGCCAGAGCGGAGCGGCACCCTACAGGCTGCTCCTCCTGCCCTGAGCCAGCACTGACTGAGCATGCTCAGAGGCGCTGAACATGCTCAGTCAGAGCAGGCTCAGGGTGGGAGATTTAAAATCTCCCAGCCTGGGGGTAGCTCTCTGCCCTGCCAGAACACACTGGAACTGCATTTCGGGGCCTACTACTTTTAGGGGCTCAGTTTTCAGTGGGCCTCTAAATATAGAAAATGGAGCTGCAATGCTGTGTTCTGGTGCCCACTATTTTTAAATGGAGGGCGCCAGAATGCAGCATTCCAGATCCATTTTCTATTTTTAGGGGCCCCAGAATGCTGAGCCCCTAAAAATAGTGAGCCCCGGGACACCATTCTGGAATATTCTGGCTTACTTTAAACCCCTGCTCCTAGCCACATTCTGATTGGTCAACCAGCCTATTCTGATGACTTGACAGCTCCAGCACTGCCAGATGGGTCCTCCTCACAAGTCACAAACACAAACCCTGTGAGCTGAATGGGGCAGAACTGGGAGAACTAGGGGTGGGGAGGGCACAGACAGGGCAAGGGGGCAAGGAAAAGAAGTGGCTGAAGGAAAAAGTGGCAGGCCATGGACTGCCAGGCAGCATTAGAAACTTGCAGTTTCTCCTGCCATGGTTCACTCCATTCTTAGTGGAATAGCAAAACTAAGTGTGGCTCTGTGTTTCTCTAAAATACCTTTTCTGAAAGAAATTCAGTTTGAATTGCCACTGGGCCACCAAGAACTGTTAACTGCGGAGAGGTGAGAGGCTGGGTCACTTTATTCTATGCTGTCCTGCTGGTTACACCATTCCTCTTCTCTCCCGTAGTTACACAGCCATCAATTCCCTCAGACTCAGGGTGCCCAACCAAGAGACTACAGGCTCTGGGCTCTGGTGTGTCTTGGCAAGGGGCCAGTTGAAATCTGATGGATCAGAAAACTGCAGTGGGCCAGAGGCGATTGCACAATGAGAGGGGAACCTGCTTGCTGCATGCACCCCAAAACCCACCCTAGATCCTGGGTGTCACGTGAGGGCTGATGTTGAATGGCAACCAGTCTCTGGGCAGTAGCTATGTCCTGGGAACTAAAGCAAGATTAAGGGACCGAAGTCAACCCCGGGGGTGGGAATGCCCTGACCTGGCTTTGGAGTCAGGAGTGAGCTGGCTGGAATCTCTATAATAGCTGAGTCAAGACAGCCCTTCTGGGGAGATCATGGAAGCATCCTGAGACCCCAGTCAGGGACCCTCCTTGCTGGCAAAAGACAGCCTTTGCCCACAAGACCTTACAGCCTAGGTTGTAAGAGACAACAGGGTTGTATGACAGGCAGGGACAAGACAATCACAAGACTTTTGTGATCAGAATAAGTGCTGGGGAAGGGGAAGGGGAAGGGGAAGGAGAAGGACCGAGAGCTCCTTTTGGGCCAAGTTGGTCTGGTCTGTCCTGATATGGTTACAAACATCCCAGCTTCCAACAGCCTCTCTCCCCCATTTCCCTTCTCTCTGCTGTGTGGTGATGGACAGGCCTCTCTCTCATGTCATTTCTGCTGCTAAAAGCATGATCCTGACTGCCTCACTCCCAGAGGGCAGCATCCATGCCCAGTCAGACTGACCTGTCTCCTGCCCCTCCTTGGCTGCAGTGTGCAGAGCTGGCTGTGTCTTGGTTGGCTGCTGAGGTGTTTTATTGTAACTGTCTCTCTCTGAGAAGGCAGGTCAGACACATTTGCTTTACCTCTGGAAGAACCAGCACCACAGCCATATTTGTAATGGGATGCAAGAGCCTGTACTGAGGCCAGCGTCTCTCCCCTAAACTGGGATGCAAGAGCCTGTACTGAGGCCAGCGTCTCTCCATCCTCACTTCAGAGACAGGGACAAACTATTCAGCATTGTTGCCTCATTTTCCACCTTGGCCCCCAAGGCTGAAGAAGATGGCAGGTGGCCAGACTGTGCACTGACATGTTTCATTCTTCCCAGAGCAGTCAGGAGCAGCTAGTGGGGAGCGTGGGGAGCTGGGGCAGATCAGTTCTTTTGGCAACTGGCTCCCATCCACAGACCATGCAGGCTCTGTAGTGCCACCAGCTATGTGGATCTGCTCATCTCTTCCAATGATGCCCCAGACCACAATTTATAGTGCACCCTGCACTGCAAACTTGCAAGCTAGTATGTTTGCTGGGAAAGTGTTTGGGGCCCTGACTCTAGGTATTCATCCTGCAGGGATAGTCAGAATCTGTCTTTCCAGCCTGTAATGACATATCGATCCATCTCTAGGGCTGTCCAACCCCCTAGAGCCAGATGTATCTGCCATGTCTGAGCGAGAGAGTAGTGCTAATATGAAACCTCAGGTTTCCATGGAAGTTAGACACCTAAACATCTGTGAGGATTGGAGCCTAAGTGATTTGGCTAAGTTCATAGAGGGCATGTATGGCAGAGCCAGGAACCAAGCTGAGGTCTCCAGAGTTTCTGCCTGGTGTTCTCACTGCAAAGACTCCCTTCCTGGGCAAGGCACTGTTGTCTCCTCCTGACATGGTGCCTGAGCAGTAAAAACATAAAATGGGTTGGCAACCCCCGGCACTCGTGCCAAAAGTGGCACGGGGGACAAGCCTGAGCGGCACACAGTGCCTTTCAGTCTTCCCCTCTGGCTCTGCTCCCCAAGAGCTGCATCGGCTGCGTGCTGCAGCTCCCAGCCCCCTGCTGGCCCTGCCCCTGCTGGGCAGCGCTGGAGGGGAGTGGGGTGGGTCAGCCCCCCTGCACTTCTGGCTCTGACCATGGAGCTGGAAGCTGCCTGCCAGCGGGGGTGAGAGGTGGCTCCGGCCAGACCCGGAGGCTGCAGGGAAACAGACAGCCCTGGCAGGGACCTGGAGGCTGCCTGCCAGTGAGGGTGGGAGCCAGTCCTGTCCCTGGCCCTGAACTGGAGGCCCGGACCCACCCCCTTTTGGACCCACCCCCGGCACCCACTAAGGGTGCGGTGGGCAAGGCTGGCATGGGGGTCAGCAAAGGTTGCCGGCCCCTGACATAAAGCAAGGACACCCCTAGCTCCCTGCAGAGTAAGCTTTTAAATGTGCCAGCCTTGCAGCCACGGTGGCTTTCTAGCCAAGACCCCCATGACATGTTCTAAGCTAGATCAGCAATAGAAACCAGACCTGGATTTAGGAGAACTGGCAAAACTCCACCCTTACCCTCACCAGCGCCAGGGTCAGAGTTCTCCCTTACCTACCACCTTCTGCTCCTGCTGTTTATCTCCCTTTGTAAACCTGCCACTCACTCTTATCTGCCTGAAGCTGGGGAGCTTCCTGGTTCCCACTGGAATGCCTGGCTGTGGTGCTACTGAGACAAACCCTAAGAAAATCACCCCAAGGAAAGCCCAGAGGCTCCAAGGGCCCCTGTATCCTCACTGGACATGGAGTCTGCCCCATCCCCTCGCTGTGGGTGGCAGTAACTGGCTGGTGGCCAGTAGTCTATGTCAATTTCAAAGGGGACGGCTGTGTTAGTCTAGTCCAGTAAAAAAACAAGGAGTTGTGTGGCACTTTAAGACTAACAGATTTATTTTTTGCATGAGCTTTCCTGGGAGAATATCCCACTTTCTCAGATGCTTCGAAGATGGAAGCATCTGAGGAAGTGGGATCTTCTCCCAGGAAAGCTCATGCAAAAAATAAATCTGTTAGTCTTAAAGTGCCACACAACTCCTTGTTTTTTTTCAGTAGTCTATGGCAGTGGTTTTCAAACTTTTTCCTCAGGACCCAGTTAAAAAAAATTGTTTATGCCCACAACCCAACAATTACATCTTTGAGAAATGCATTCCAGTTTTTTGGAGTCAACAACAGGAGCAGTGCAACCCAGTGCCTGAAGGTCTGTGACCCAGCACTGGGTCCCGACCCATAGTTTGAAAAATCACTGGTCTATGAGGGATTCAGTACAAGGAAAACATGCTTCTGAGACAGCTGTTTGCTAAGTACAAGAAATGGATGGGTCCAGGTGCTCAGATCAAGTCTGCATGCTCTGGAAAGCCACCTCTGGGAACGGGGTCGTGGGGAATGCGCCCGGGCTTGCTGCTTGGGGGCGACAGGCACAGCACACCACTGGATCTCAGCTCTCATGACTAGGTCATGGGTCTGCGGGTATCCCAGAGCTCTGCTGTGGGAAGGCTTGCACTGCTGGTGTCCTGGCTGGCACTGGAGCAGTCCTGTGGGAATATCACACTGCTAACATCCCAGCACACATTGGGGAGTTGAGAGAAACCGCTGTCCTGATAAGAGTTTGGCAGGCAAAGCAGCTGGGATTGCTCAGAGAAGATTGGTTTCTGGAATCAGGAGCTCCTGCCGGCTTGAGCAGGGAAGACTTGCTTAGAAATATTTGTGTGGAACTTATCTCTCAGCCACTTTGGAGCAGTCCCAGTGCTTCTCAGCACTGAGGCTATGCCACGTGAATGCAGCACTCTCATCTGAGTCCCAGGGACCATGGCTGAAGGGTCCTGCTGCCTCCCAGGCACAGACACAGAAGTGCGCAGAATGAGTGTTTGCAGGGCATCCTGCTCATCCCTTTGGCTGGTCTGTTAAGAGTTTCTCGCTGTAAGGCTGAACCCAGTACACCTGTCAGGCCATGATCCTGCAGCCCATGTTCACTCATTACTCAGTGTTACTCACTGAAGAACTTACTGATGGCAACAGGACACTCTGCTGGGCCAGGCTCACCCTCAAGTGTAAGCAAAGCCTCAGTTTCTGAGGGAGCTGGCTGAGACTGATGAGCAGGCCTGCCTGGTTGCCTTTGTCTTAAATCAGCTCTATATCCCATCCTTTGGAAAGTGAAGATTCAGCCACAGCCCCCAGTTTTCTCCCAGTCCCCACTTTGTTTCCTTCTGGACAACTTTTGATCCCTGGGAAAAGTGCAAGGTGCTAAAGTCATGAACAGTGGCTGTAACACAATTCCTCCTCCCTGACGTCAGTAGATCCACTCCTGTGATTCTTCTTAGCAGGTGTTTAAGTGCCTTGCTGAATCAAGTAGCCATTGTCCAGGCCTCATTGTACTGAAGACTCCAGGAAAGCTTTCAGCACTTATTTGGGGGTTCTTTGAACAGTTGATTTCAAAGGCAGCCGGTCCCATGGCTCCTTTGGAGTGCATGAAACTCTAAATAACTCCTGCTAAGAGCCATGGCAACGATTTTGAAGAAAGACAAATCCCAGCTGGTTGAACCCTGGAGATAATAAACCCAGACAATTATGCCTGGGCTGTGCTGGCTCTACTGCAGAAGACTTAGATCCATAACTGGGTCCAGTTCAAACTTTAAATGAGCTTGTTCCTATGCCAGTCTGCCTGCTCACCATGCATACATGTTCCTGTGCTGGGGGATCATACAGGGCGATGCAGGAGAGCTTTCAGGCATGGTAAATGCACTGGCTATGTTGGGTCTGCCTCTTCCCAGTTCCCCTGGGACTAGAACAAACTGTGGTGGTGCCAGCTTTGAGCTTCTGCAGGAAATGTAGCCCTTCTTCGCATGCATGAGTAACCTCCTTCTGTCTAGCCTAGCACTAAGATCACTGTCCTAAAAACCAGTCACTCCCCATTCAGTGGAAACCTTCCAGCAAAGTCAGTCTTGCATCCCACATGTATGGGTCTTGTCCATAGCGCCAGTGGGACTGTGTCACAGTTCAGGGCATCTGCACCTGTTCCCCCCTATAGTCCCAGAAGGGCACCTGATCTCCAGCTTCTAGCTCCCCAGCCACTACCTCTCTTGGGCCTCTCTCCCTTCTGAGCAGGGTGTCTCCTGGCCAAACAGCCCCCAGCTTTCACTGTGGGCTTTTCATCAGAGGCAGGCTTCCCATGCAGGCCTGCTTGCTTTCTCTTCAGAGATGCCTGAGCGGTGTGCTTGCCCACATTTTATGCACATCGCCTTCTGAGCAAGTCTACAGTGAAAACCTATTTAAAACAATAAAAAAGTTACACACGCTAAGAAGCTTCTCAGAGATCACCCCATTCAAGGGGTTTCTTTGTGGTTTCAAGTTCATCATGACTTCAGCTCAGAACAAGCCCACAGACTTATGAGGCCTCAGGAGGCCCAGTCCATGCAACCCTTCCCTATGGATTAGGGCCCTACCTTAGACCAGGGGTCCTGTCATGTGCTGGACAAGGAAGAAGGCCCTGAGCCCCATTATCTAACAATCCTTTCTTTGTCTGTTGGTCCCTGGAGACTCCATTTTGAACTAGTATATGTGCACCTCTCCAGGGTGATGGTTTCAAAGAGAAGGAATCACATGCAATTCCACAATAACATCTACACAGTTACATTTTTAATGCAATGGTATTTCAATGCAAGGGTATTAAACTGAATTCAGTAAGGTTTATCTTAATTCCATAAGGTTTATCCATGATATGGCTGGGTATTGTCAGTCCATCCCAGACTGCCACCATGAATTGGGGTTTGCAAGATCAGTCCCATGATAGATATTGTATTTCAGCTGGGTATCCACTCCTGAATGGTCTCTCTGAGCTGAGAGGCCAAGGACTCAATGAGCCATAGAGAGCATGTTCCTCTCTCAATGGTCTCCTGTTTTGTGGCTAGACAATAGTCTCTCAATTCACACACAGAGGAACTGATGAGGAGGGAGCAGTTAGGGAGGGCCAGCCAGGAGAGACTTCCCAAAGGTGGGATTGAGGTAGAAACCACCTCACAAAAGAGGAGAGGTGCTCCTGTGGCTAGCAGGTTTGTCTGGTCAGAGCAGCCTCTCTGCTAACATTTTTAAGAGTTCTCCTGGTTTCCTGAGAAAATTAGAGCTACAAAAGAAATTAGAAAGACTGCTATGCTCTAGCCTCAAACCAAGGTTGGGTTTGAGGTTTAACACTCAGACTGAAGAGATGCATTTTAACACAGACTTTCTGCAGTGAAGCGGTATGGCCTCCCTCCAGCCTTGAAAGTGAGGGACCACTACAGTAGGCGGAGCCAAATATCCTCTTGCCCCCTTGCTAGATGCACCAGGGCAGGACAGGAAATATAAAAGGAATGCCTTGCAGCTGTAGACGAGTGCTGCTTTAGTTAGAATGAGAAGTGGTACACATATTTAGCTTCAGGCACAATGGAGGAAAAGGTCCCCATGGCCATAATTTCTCAGGCTCAGTGAGTTTTTGAGGAGGCTGAGATGTTGTCTGTGGATTTCAGTGTGAAGCAGGTATTTGTCCAAGTACACTGAATTGACCAAGTTAATATATTATACATAGTTAGCTCATCAATAGCTTGTTTTAAACATGTCAGTCTGCCTTGGAGTGTAGAGCTATGGGAATACAGCTGGAAGGGACCTCAGGACATCATCGAGTCCATTCCCTGTGCTAAGGCGGCACCAAGTAAAGATCTACTATCACTGACAGGTGCCTGTCCAGCCTATGTTTGAAGACTCCGATGACTGGGATTCACAGCCTCCCTTGGCAGCCTAATCCAGAATTTAACAACCCTCATAGTTAGGAAGTTTTTCCAAAGGTCTAACCTAAATCTGCCTTGCAGGGAGCTCACTACCTCTCATCCCAGCTTCAGTGGACACGGAGAACAATGGAGCATCATCTTCTTTGTAACAGCTTTTGACATATTTGATTAGGTCCTTCCTCTGTCTTTCTCAGGACTAAATGGATTTTTGGGGTTTGGTGGGGTTTTTTTTGTTTTTGTTTTTTTTTTTTTTTCCTGAAACAATTTGGCAAAAACATGAATTTGGCAAAAAGTTTGGTGGCACTGAAATTTCCCCTCCCATCTTGGGAAAACATCTTGTTGGCCGAAGCCCCCATTATACCCAGTTGCCATAAAAGCCCCAAGTACTGGCCTCAGAGCTTGTGTTGGAAGCAGAGGACTATGTTCACTTCTACAGTGAGGTGGGGACCATGCTGAGCAGCGGAGACAGGGCCAGGTTCTTGGAGGAAGACTACAAGAACTTGAGGATGGGACCAAAGTTTTATTTGCATGTAGTGCCTTGGATCACCAGGATCTCAACCTCTGATTTTTCTTCTACTCCCGCTGTCTGTGTCTATGCTACAGGGATCAGTTAAATTGACTTCATAAGATCTACTTAAAGTCAACTTTGAGTAGACATTATTAAGTCAACTTAGTGAGGCCACATTGCATCAAGTCAACTTTATAAAGTCAACTTAGGCCAGGGGTGATCCATTTAAAGTCGACTTAATAAAGTCAACTTTAAATGGGTCTCCTGGCTTAAGGTGACTTTGTAAAGATGACCCCACTGCACTAAGTCAATTTTATAAAGTTGACTTTAATGGGCACATTGTGTTAAGGTGACTTAACAAAGTCGACTTAACCCTTAAAGTCGACTTTAAGGGCAGGAGTTATTAAGTCAGCTTAAGAAGGACCTTAAGTCAACTTAATGAACTCCAAATGTGGCCAGGGCTTTGTTTAAGTCGATTTAAGTTTTCTTAAGTCAACTTAAGCCCATAGTGTAGAGTCCAGGGATGGCCAAATTTATGGAACTCAAGAGCCACACAAGTTGATTACTGAACCTTCGAGAGCCGCACTGAGGCATATATGCATATCAGCTAGTCCACAATTACTAAGTTTAATATTCATTGCATGCTTTAATCTTTGTCATAAAAACAGGGCAAATATTGATCCTATTAATGTCAGAATCAATAATTATTTAAGATTACCATGAAAACTAGGCCTATACAGTAAACACTTAGCTGTTGCTCAATGTAGAAGACTGCAGGTCAGTGGTGAGTTTTTTAAAATCTGGGCAGTAACTTGTCAATGCAATACGTAAAAGCTCTGTCAGGTGCTGATGTGTAAGTATTGCACAATGTTTCAATTTCACAGATTTCATTGTGAAATACAATGCTTCACAGCAGTAATCTGTACCAAAAATTGAAAGTAATCTACATTCAGTTTTAAATAATCTATTTTCTTCTTTGTATTTTTTTTCTTATTATTCAATGTCATGTTTAGAAGGACTTGTGAAACACGATCTTATTATAACAATGAGTAAACTACATTAGGGCCTATGAGAAAATCTAAACATGCGGGCTTCTCCCCGCTGTCCCTGACCATGCCAGCACTTCCCAGCTATGGCCAACCATGCTGCACTTCTCCCTGCTGTCGCCGACCATGCCACACTTCTGCTCCCGTCTCCAGCCTTGCCGCACTTCTCCGACCATCGCCAATCATGTCGCATTTTCCCCACAGTCCCCAACCATGCTGTGCTTCTTCCCACCATCCCTGACCATGCTGCCACTTCTCCCCACCATCCCTGACCATGTTGCTACTTTCCCACCATCCCCAACCATGCTGTGCTTCTCCTCACCATCCCCGACCATGCCACTGCTACCCCACCCTTTCCAACCATGCCGCACTTCTCCCCACCTCTGCTTCGTTGCCATCCCTGACCATGCTGCGCTTTTCCCACCATGCTCATCTGCGAATTGTACTTTTTTATTCGAGAGCCACATGTGGCTCACGAGCCGTGGTTTGGCCATGCCTGTTGTAGAAGTAGCCACCGATAGTGAGGAGTGGAAGTGGGTTGCTGATAGATTGCATTCTATTAAGCTGAAGTCTGTCTTGGCCCTCTGAGCTAACTATCCTACTGGAAGGGTGGTAATGGCTGGAATGGCATTGGGATGAGACAGGAGCATGGCATTTGACTCCCATGAGTTTTCTCATGCTCCTGCCACGCCAACATGGCTTCAAAAGCAGCATTTTGGTGCCAGTTTTCACTTCTGCTTTTGCTCCCATCCAGTACTACAAAGAGCAAGGTTGCTCAACTTTGGAAAGGTGGAAGGGGGTGAACTAAAAGCGTCATCAAATATGCTGAAAGTTCTTAGTTTCTCCCACGGCCTGCAGAGAGCTGTTACTCTAATATCTCTGTATGATTCCAGTGCCTGGGCCCTCTGCTAAGTTCCCCTGCATTGTCTCTGCACCATCAAAGATCTTCTCACACCAAATGCTGATCCCTTCACCATTTTCCTTCTGAGCATACAGGAGATGTCAGCAGCTTTCCCCGGCACGGCTTACAACCGAAAAAGGCCCAGATATGCCTTGGCTGATGCAAAGGGCTTTGTCTGGATACTCCAGTGCAGAAATGACATCAACACAAACCACTAGTGTGCTTTCCAGAGTGGTGTGAGGATAGCCTAGACCAGACAAGCAGTCATGGAACAGTCCCTGCCCCACAGCGAGTGGGAGGGTAGAGGGGAGGTATCACAGATCATGCCCTGACATCTGTAGTAGAGCAATATGTAAACGGATCCATCCTCTCTGTTTACTTTTGTATGAAACAGTTTAGGAATTCAATTTCTTCCTGCTCCTTAGCGGCACCAAGGAGGAAGTGGACCCTGAGAAGAGAAGTGGACTTAACTGCTTTTAGAATTTCTTCTTTCTCTTCCTTGCCTCTCCACCCACTCCCCTGCCCCCTTTCTTCCTCTTTCCTTCCTGTGGCCTCACTTATGATTCTGAGTGAGCCCTTCCAAAAATGCTGGCCTGCTGCTTCCTGGGTTCTGTACCTAGCTATGTGGTGTGGCTGGATTCTGGGCTAGGCTGCATGAGACAGCTGGCATCTGTCCCAGGCTGAGTGAGGTGGCAGGATTTTGCTGTATTAATTCTATATAAATAACTTGCAAAGCCCCACCCCTTTCCAAAGTTGTTTACGCACATCAAGTTATAAAAGTTAATTCTCTGAGAAGAAAAAGGACTTCAGTTAATTGGAAAGCAGTTTAATTGACTGATGGGCTTTCTTGCAGTAGCACCTTGCCCATCATGAACCATAGACAGAGAATGAAATGAAGGAACCCACGCTGAGGGGCTGATTGGCAGAGGAACGGAGTCTGTGTAGTGTGTATTGACTTTCATTGGTGCTGTGGATGCTTTGCACTTTATTGGGCCCTTGGTGAAGGTCACCCAAAGGGATCCAGATCTCGTAGCTCCACCTCCCGTGCTCAGACCAGTAGATTACGCTTTTTCATTTTGTTAGGACAGCAGATGTGGAGTAGCAATAAGGATGGCTAGGCTAAGCCCCCATTTGTGTCCCAATCAGCTGCCATAGATCACACACTGATTAAACCTTGGTCAGTAATTAAATCATTGTGAAACAGTGTGGACCAAACATTATTCACCTTCTGCTTGGAAAATAAAACAGCTCAAATTAGTCCCAGACTGGGCCTGCCCCCAGAGAACCATTCTTTTGCAATGTTATCTCTTAATGAGCAACTTTTGAATGGATTTGCATGTATTCCACAGCTGTCACCCCTAAGTCATTGTGCTTGTAATAGTCAGTCGGGGATAGTGAATGGAGAGGAGACAGAGTGTGGAGAGGTCTGGTGAAATAATTAACCGTGTGTTTTGAGCTGGGCTGGTAGAACTAGCTACAAGGGGAAAAGGGTAACTTGTAGTCTGTGGGGAGGCAGGGCCAAATCCTGTGCCCCAGAAAACTAACGAGATCTGCTTAGTTCAAGGGCAACAGGATTTGCCTCAGAGATGCTTCAAGTGACTTGCGAAGCAAGATGCTCAGTGCTTCCCTGCTACAAAAGGGCTGAAGTAGGCAGCAAGCTGGAGTGCCAGGCTGCCTCCTATCCAGACAAAGGACAGGATTTCCCCAGGAGCTCAGGACCCCGTGTGTCACCAAAGGGCCGAGCTCCTTTGAAAATCTGACCAGGAGCTTCCGAGTGCCTCCCTCTGGCAAAGCAGCCAGTGCCCCCTCCAGACCTCCCTGTGCCTTACCTCATTCCCTGGGCCTCTCAATCCTCCCTTGCTTCAATGCCCAGGGGCTTTACTGGGAAAGTTTAACTAACCCCCCCATAACCCTTCCACAACAGTCTGACAGTCAAGGACTGTAGCTGGGGTCACCTCTGGCATCCCATGTTCTGCTCTCAGCCACAGCTGCCACTTGCCCAATGCAACAATTCACCCATCGTTCTGTCTAAAACAGCTGGTCTGCAGCCCAGGGGGCAGAAACAAAGAAAATGCTGCACCAGCCTCAGCCCCATGGCTGCCATTGTTCTGAGCCCCACAGCCTTTGCCTGCTCTCTCACTGCTGTTCCAGAGAGTCACACCGCAGACAAATGGGATGAGAACAGTTCTGTTCTCAAACCTGTGCCGTTCTACAAATCCGCTTTCTGTAGCTCAGCCTTCCTGATCCCAACAGGCCCTGCCTGCAGGAAGAGGCTGACCTCCTGCTGCTGTCCTGTGTCATTGGGGCTTCCCACCTGCAGTGGGGATGCTCTTCCCATTTTCAGGACAGCCATGTGCTTGTCCAAGAAGCCCCCAACCAGTCCTGGGATTTCTTTTCCCAAGCAACCTCTTTTCAGGGGATCAAGACAGCCTATTAGTAAAGTCCATCCTTCAGGAGAGGAGGATGGTACCTAGTGCAGTATTTCCCAACCAGTGTGCCACAGCACACAGGTGTGCCATCAGGCCTGAGCAGGCGTGCCATGGAATTTTTTGAAAAACTACTCAGAGAGCTATGGCTTGGCTCATTGGCTCATGAATACTCATGAGTTCATTTGAAAAACTATATGGTGGTGAGCCTCAACTTAATTAAAGGTAGTAAGGTGTGCCACGGCAGAGACAATGTTGGGAACCACTGGCCTAGTGGTTAGGGCAGAGCACCGGGGGTCATATGCCAGGACTCCTGGGGTCTGTTCCCAACTCCATTAGTCATCTTGGACCAGTTACTTAGGGAAAACTTTTCTGGATGCCCCCATTTTGTGGAGCTCAGGACAGGTGAAAATTTGATGTCTCAGTTCAAAAGGCCAGTCAGTCATCTTTGTTGAAAATGTTGGGCTTAATTGTGCCAGCCTCAGTTTCTCCAGCTGTAAAATGGGATCGTGGGATAGTCCCATGAGAGCGGTGGGGATTACTCAGTTAGTGATTGTAAAGAGATCTGAGTGCAACCGCCAGAATGCTCTGGGCTTTCCCCCTTCTACCAACTGTGAGCCACAACCTCCTTCCCCTTCCTCCTCAGCAAGGAATCCGCAGGAATTGTCATGTCTTGGTGGGCAGAGTTATAGGCATAGAGTTTAAGATCATCATCTAGTCTGACCGTTTGTGTATCACGGCCTCTGGCCATCCCCCAGCACCCACACACCACGTCCAGCCACAAGACTTGGCGCAAAGTATTCCACCTCTCCCAAAACGGAAGTGTTGTGTTTGTACAGACGCAAGGTGTGAAACTAACACAGCCCCATAGGGGATGGGATGGGTTGAGTGACTGGTGAGGGCATGGAGGAGAGTAAGTGGTGAAGCTTGTCTCCTTCGCATGCTCCAAGGAGCCCTGTGGGATCTCATTCCAACACAGAGTGGTCCTTATGGGCGAGACTCAAGGGCTGCTGGTTGGGCAAGATGAGGAAGGCCAAGGCAGAATGATCTGAGAGGGCCTCATTTCCTCTTTCACCCTGGGAAAGGTGGAGGAATGTAATAATGTGCAACATCCTCTCTGACTAGTTCCCTTCTCTGTCACTGCAGGAGGTAGGTATTTAGGTATTGGGATTTACATGTGCAGGGGAAGCTGGGATGGAGAATTCAGAGCTATGAATAGCATTGTATAGGAATAGTGACACTGGAAGAGTGAGTCAGAGGTCTGGAATGAAGAACTAGGCACACCTGTGCCAACCACAAACCTACACAGCCTCTGACTCCTTCCATTGCCTGAGACCTTGCCTAACAGACCTCCATACGCCAGCTTCAGAGCCCAGCATCCAGTTACCAGGGCTGATCCTGCTCAGGAGCAGAGTGAGTCAGAGACAATCCACCCCTTCCCACCGTAGCAGTACTCTCCCTGGAGTAGGAAAGGACTGCACGAAATGCCAGCTTCTCATGCCCCTTTTATACCTGTGTTGCTCCTTTGTCTGCAAGCAAGTTACTCGTGAATTGCCCCAGTTTGAGAAGAGAATCGGCCCTGGTGTTTTTCCAGCCTGAGTGACTGCTGTCATAGGCAGAGAGGGAATAGTTCTGCCAAAGTAATCTGAGGCAAAATGTCACCATTTCTGGACACTTTCAGGAATTTCTCCTGAGCCGTGTGTACAGAGTGCTTTGATGCGACATTAGGTGCAAACATCTCCCTTTGTTCAATGTGAGCCCAGCTCTTCTCTGCCGTAAACAGAACCAAACAAAGCAGTTTTTTGGTTTTTGTTTTTTAATGTGAAACATGAATGAAAACAGGATTTTCCACACAGCCCTAGCTGCAACAAGGGACTGGCCAGAGAGTTTGTTCCCTATAATAACCCTCCTTCCTTTGCTCCCATTTCCCACCTTCACTTCACATTGAGCTTCACTGCAGAGTACAACTGCCTGGCCCTGCCCCATGCTGGATACTCATAATGGATCAATTTTTACAGCAGTTCTCAACGGCTGTGTCGTAACATAAAAGTGTGGCACAGCACAGCAGCTGAGTGTGTTGCTGCAAGTCAGCCTCACCACCAAAATAAATCCTAGTGGGGCATTTTTCTGGTGGTGTGGGGCTTCTTTTGGCAGCGGGGCAAGTCACGGGAGCAGGGTGCTGCCCAAACAGGGGTTTCTGTGCCATTGCTGGCAGCAGTAGTTTTTTGTGGTGGCAGGAGCTGCTTCTTTAAGAGCCATCCCCAAAAGTACTCACGGTGGTAGCTGTTTGTGGCCACGGTGGCTGCTTCTTGAAGAGTAGCTACTAAAAGTCCCCACAATTGCAGAGTTTTTTTCGATGGCAGAGGCTACTTTTCCTTGAGCCAAAGGAGCCTTGGCAGGAGGGGCAGACTTGGTTTGTGGTGGAGGGGGACGTTCTGTGTTGCACAAAGTTGGGACAACTGCCGTCCGTGTCATGACACTAAAAAGGTTGAAAACCTCAGTGCTAGACGCTCCAGAAGCTGCTTCTTCTCAGGTTTCTGCCATTGACTGTTGGAAGAGACAGGTACTGGAGCAGGTGGCTGGCCTGAGTCGATATGGTAATTGCTATATTCCTGTGTATGGGCCTCAGCCCATGGGCTGGGACCCAAACTAGGTTGTTCGAATATTTCCAAGGGTGGCATAGCAGTTTCTGTGGCTGCTGCCACACAGGACTGGCTGGGCTTGCCTCCCTTCTCCAGGCACTGCAGCCTCTGGGGTCGAGAGCCACTCAGGTTTGGCCTGGCCATCATGCCAATGGTATCCCTGTAGGCCAGATTTGAGTGAGTGGTCCTGCAACTCCATGATCCTGGTCACAACACCACTCACATGGGTTTGGCCCAGCTGGGGGGAAGGGTCAAACCTGAGCAGCTCTACGACCCCAGACATTGCACTGCTCAAAGCAGACACCCAAGCTCAGCCAGCCGCCTCCCCCCAGCACAGTTGGCACTGCAGGGGGGTGCAAGGCAGGACCTAAATCCCAGGGAGATGAGGCAGCAGGGCAGGGGAAGGTTTCTATTATAACCACGCCAGGGCCAATGCACCCAGACTACTTACAGGTTTCTGGCAGACTATAAAATTTTACAAGTGGATCCTGAGCCCAGTAAGGTTGAGAACCACTGCTCTGGAACAGCTCCAAAGGGGTAGCTATGTTAGTCTAGTTCAGCAAAGCAAGCAAGGAGTCTGGTGACACTTTTAAAGATTAACAAATTTATTTATCATATGAGCTATCATGGGAGAAAATCCAACTTCATCAGATGCTTGAATATGGGGAACTTACAGAATGGGAGCAAAACCAATGCAATGGAGTGCACATCATAGGATCAGGGTCAACTGAGCAAAGACGTGAATGTAAAGAATTCAGGCTGTCTCAAGTTGAGCACCCAAAATGAGTGACTTCATGTGACTTGCATACAGTAACAAAGCAAGTAGCTAGGCTGAGATCCATCCTGCTTCTCTTACATCCCAGCTCCATGTGTGTTATTAACAACTAAGCCATGCTACACTTAGCCGGGCCTTTTGTCAGGGAGAAGCTGGGCAGGGGGCCAAATGTTTCCCCTTTCTAAACAGATTAAAATAGAAAGACACCGACCAGCTTGAGAGAACGAATTGCTGTTTACTCAGCTCTCATTCAGATAAAGGGGCTTGCCAGAGCACGTCCTGCTTGCATAGAAGTCCTCCGATACTCAGACCATACGTGCTCGACATGGTGACTGAACTGCAAGGAGGGTGCCAAATTCCTGATGCCAACATGGCACACATGCCTACCAAAGTGCAGTCAACCCCCTGGCCAGATCAAGGGCCTTCGATAGGCACAGATCTGGGCAGTGTCGGTTACATGAGCAGGTAGCTGACATTCACACTGATCAGAGCTCCTCTGCAGCCAGTGGAGCTGGTCATTTGAAAACTGAAATAGAAATTAAAACAAACAAGGAGCCCTGTGACACTTAAAGACTAGCAAATATATTTATTGCATGAACTTCCGTAGGAGAAAGTCCCACTTCGTCTTCAAAGTGTCTGATGAAGTGGGATTTTCTCCCACAAAAGCTCATGCAATGAATATATTTGTAAGTCTTTAAGTGCCACAGGACTCCTAGTTTGTTTTACTTAACGAGACTAACACAGCTGCCCCTTTGGCTCATGGAAATTAAAGACATCACACCATGGCAGGGCAAGGAGTGGTGCACATTTCTCTCCCACAAACACATGCACACACATGCCCCCACTGTCCATTATCCCACAGCTGCAGGACTCCTGCATTTTTCCTTCTCAGGCAATCCCACAAGCTATTAGTGCCTTTGCAAGGTGGTGTATCCTGTTCCCTGAGCAGGGCTGTCACATCACCTTGGAGGGGCAGTTCGATGGCACTTGCCATACAAAGACTGCAAGAGGGACAGTTGTGCTCTCGGTTTCTTGGGACTTGGCCGTATCCCTTTAAGAGATGCCAGTGTCATTTCATCGCTTCTTAGCAACCCTTGAATCACCTGTGCTCTCCTCCCGCCCGCACCATCTCCCGCCTCCCTGAGTTCAGTTAGCCCCAGCTGGGCCAGGGGTTCCACGGCTGTTTGGGCGAGGACACGGTGCCACGCCTGGTTTGGGACAGCAATGTAAGACTGGGTGGGAGGGCAGCTCTGCGTGCTGGGAGTGAGTGTGGGGTAGAGGCAGGCTTGGGTGGGGTGGGAGGCTTGCACCCTCGGGTGGGACAGAGGATGCCGAGAGGGGACACAGCCACCCCTCCCAGCAGAGGGAAAGGAAGCTTTGGGGGGGGAGAGGGGCACAGACACCCCTCCTTGCTGGGGGCAGAGGAAGGTTTTGGGGGGCAGAGGGGCACAGGCACCTTCCCCAGCTGAGGGCGAAGGGGGCCTAGGGCACTTAAAGGGATAATCTATCCCTGATGTGATCAAGAGGGGCTCCCTCTGGATTAGAAACACATTGCCCCTCCCAAGGTTGAGGCAAGGGTAGGGTTACCAGATGTCAGGCAAAAGGAGGACATGTCCTCCTTTTTACCTTCACGTCCATCATCTGGAAGGCATTTTAAAATACATGATTTTGTCTGGCTTGTTACTTATAGGGGTTAAAGTATGCTGGAATGCCGCAGAATACCTTATTTTTAGGGGAAAGTGTGCCCGGGCCCCCTTTAAACAGAAGAAAATTACATTAATACATTTTCTCCATGTGTCCTCCAATATCCTCCTTTTCATACTTCCCTGTCGTCCTTTCCAGGCTTTGCTATCTGGTAGCCCTAGGCAAGGGGGGCTTTGGGGCATGCAGCCCAGAGATCCCCTGCCCATTGCCATGCAGGAATTCCCATTGCAGTTACATTTGGAGCTGGCCTCGCCCTGGTACCTGGTTGGTCCGTTAGAACAGGCGTCACTGATTAATGCATCTTTGAGACAGAGCGAAGGGGCCTCTTCCCACGCCTGCCTGATAAGGTCACAGCCCAGAAGAGTGATCCCCCCCTCCCCATGGTGGCTGGGGTTTCTCACTGCAGCTGGGGGCCCCAGCAGAGCTAAGGAGCTAATCAAGCCCCTCCTTAGGGATGGTGCGTTCGGTTTGAACAGATGTTACTAATGTACTCAGGGCTCACCGAGACCTTGAGCTCCAGTCCCCTCTCCTTGTTCGCTACGTGAGACTCTGCTCTTTGGCCTCGCTTCTTCTCTCACCTGGCCTCTCGTTGCGACAGCTCTGGAGTTAGGTTGTTCTGCTGCCAGCAGTGACTAGCTGTTGGGGGCAAAGGGTGTCACAGCACACACACGTGCTATAATTTGCAGCACTGCATGGCTGAACTGCTCCATGGGCCTGAGCAAAGGGGAGTGGTAGGGGCTCCATATGTTTCTTCATCATCTTCCCTCAGCCTTCACCTGCACCCAGTTTTTCACCCACCTCTGATTTCTCTGCCAGTGTCTCTCCCATCACCCGCTCCCCTGACTCTCTCTTCTGGGATCAGTTAGTCCATACCAGGACTCGGAAATCTGTGTGGTTGGCACTGAAGTAGCTGGGGCATTTAGGAGAGGCACACAGGTTCTGCCCATGGCCAGAACCTGCTATAGACACCCGTGGTATTCCCTCTAGTGTTCACCTACCTTGTACCAGCAGGTCCCTCCTCTGGCCTCATTCCTCCCCCATCCAGCTCCTGGTTGACCCTGAGGTTTCAGTATTGATGGGGAGGACGTGGGGAGGGAGCAAGGGTCAGACAGTCCCTGCTCCTTCTATGTTGTCAGATCTGGTAGCAGTCACTGACAGACCACACCAGCATGTTTCAGCACTTCCTAGAACTGCTGCCTTACCCCATCCAGAAGATGGAGGGTGCAGGGGATCCATGTGACATAGGCTTGCTCCATATGTCCTGCATGCACATGTGTGACACGCTAGGAAGTGTGAGAAATACTCACACCAGCATTCCAGGTGGCAACCAGCTTGTGCAAAATGGCCAGATCAGCTGTAATGCAGTCCTAATCCTGAGGGGAAAATGCCCTTCTTCTCAGCAACAGTTGGAAATTTCCCTACTCACCATCATCTTGTCTTGGAGAGGAGATGATCTTCCTCTTTGAATATTAACAGTAGTGAACACTTGCCCGAAGACTGCTGTCTGCATCAAAGTGCAGGAAAGTTTGTGTCTTTGCACATGTTGGTGCAAAATCCCCTTCCCTCCCTCCAGTTTGTGTAATTTTGTGAACAGAAGCCCAGCTTCTGGCAGTGAAAACCTTGTACAACATGACTCCATGCACCTATTCTGAGGCTGCTCACCCCATCTCTAGTTTCTTGGCTGGCTTAGTGCATACAAAATCAGCTCTACTCCCAGGGTGCAGTATCCAGTCAGAGACCAATGTCTTGCCTTGCTCCCTCTATTCATACTGCTTTTCTGAGAGGCTCATGCGGAAGAAGGCACGTGAATCTCCAGGAGATGGCCTGTGTCAGAGGGCTGGGAGAGGACTGAGAGAAGTGGGGCAGCCCCCCAGCCCAGTGTAAATACTGATCACATGATGCCCTGTCTGAAGTGTTCTGCAATGATCTTTCCCTGCTTTATGTGCCAGGGCTATAACATTTGCTTGGAGCTGTGAGAAAGTGGAGAGCTTGGAGCAATCAGGCCCCTGAAGAAGGTGGAATTCCCCTCCGGGGCAGCAGGGTCCCTCAGCACCCATGGCATAGGGGCAGGAACGCAGCCCATTCCTCTATTGCTTCTTCCATGCCAGGAGACCCAGGAGATGCCAGAGGGTAGCTGAACTTGCCTGCCACTTATTTTCCTGCTCCTTCTGATCCCCGTCACTGCTTCTTTCTTTCTTCAAACATTTTTCTGCTCTTCCTTCCTTGCCTTTCCCCTAAAACTCTCCCAAAAGCCCCCTCCCTTCACAACACAGGAAGGCACACAAAGGGGGCTGGGGAGTGATGGGGGGGTGAGTTGTGGTCAGAGGTTCAGAGACAGCATGCCGTAGGCTGCAGCTGCAGGGTTTCTGTGTGTGCGGTTTTAGTGGCTTAGCAGTGGCAGAAAAGTCCTAGCATCCAAACTCAGCCAGGAGGAATTCATGCCGTAAAACACCTCCTGCAGAAAGTTTCCTGCATAGAGCCCAAGCCCAGGCTTTGCCCATTGCTGCCATAGGAAGAAAGGGCTCCAGAAATGAGGCAGCACAGTGGAGCAGCTGGTAGAGGCACAGCGTTGGCCTGCAAAAGGACTTTCCTGCTGGAGAGTGCGCCATCATCTCCCATGAGCTTGTCCTGGCAGCAGCTCAGCTTGTTTCCGTCTGGCTCCCAAAGGCAGCTGCTATGACCCATCAGCGTGCCAAGTGCCACCCTGCAAAGCCAGACTCTTCGGGGTGGAGAAGGGGCTCCTGGTGCAGAGATCTCGGCAGCACTGTGGTCCAATGTAGGCTGGGCACTGGGCTCTCATCATTGCATCCTCCCTGCCCTGCCTTGCCGCTTCCACCCTTCGCCAGCCTACCTGGCTGGTGCCAGTGACGCTCCCCGCCACCCTGGGTTCTCGTTTCCATGGCAATGAGCTCGGCACAGCTCAGCACTCTTGATCGGAAGCAGAAACCGCAGAGCAGGAAGCACAGCGCTGGTTTCTCCAACACCCCTCTGGCCTGTGTCAGACTGATCTGCCCCGGAGCAGCAGCCCACACATGCCAGAGGCCCTGGAGAGACGACCCGGGTTTGCCTAGGAGGTAACTGCCCTCTCCCTCTTTCCACACGGGTGGGGCGGTAGGGCAGTAGGGGAGGAGACGGTTCTGGACCGTGTGAATCTGGACTTGCGATGGGCTGCGTGGAGCTGCATTGTCCGTGATGTCAGGCTTCAGCAGGGCTCCAGGGGGGCTGGTCTGTCTCCAGATTTATGGTATTCATCCTTCATGAGGCAGCAAGCTGAAAATTTGGTTTAGGTCAGTGGTTCCCAACCTCTGATCCGGGGACCCCCAGGGGTCTGCAGACGTGTTGCAGGGGGTCCGCAGAGCCTCTCCCTACTGGGGCCAGAATCCAGCTACAGCCCTGATGCTCCCCGCCAGGGCTGCCGTTCCCCTCCCATGGCCAGATCCTGGCAGGGGAATGGGGACGTGGCAGCTCCCTGGCTAGGGCAGGGGACCATAGCTACCATGGCTTGGCTCCCCAGTGGCACAGGCAATGGTGGTGGCAGACCTGCTTGCAGGCTGTCCCAGTGGTGCTGCCAGAGTGGTGCAGGCCAGATTACATAATCAGCCAGGGGGGCCACATAGATTTTTTTCGTTAAAAAGAGATCCCCAGCCCAAGAAAGGTTGGGAACCACTGGTCTAGGCCTCCCAGCAAAGAAAACTCTGCTGTGTGAAGCCTAGTTGGTGAAGAGTCCCATCATTTGCTGGTTGCTGCTGGCTGTCTGCAGCCAGGGATGGGGCGTATGGTTTAACTTCAGCATACTCTGAGATCGGTCTAGGACTGCCCACGTAACTCAGACCTGCTGCTACTTAGCAGTGAAGCCATGTCCTTCATTCTCTGAGGGCTCGGTAGTTACTCTCTGAATCTCCTCTTCACCCATGCATTCTGGTTCACCGTGGCCTTGCAGGCAGATGTGCCTTACTGGCTCTGTGCAGGTGTGATGATACAGTACACCCCACTGCCACTAGCCTGCCAGGCTTCTGGGTATCATAGGCGCATCCACACACTACCTTTGCCATGGCGAAACTTCAGCTGCTGGCTGAGCAGCAGGGTATGTGGCAGCATAGAACTGTCTGGAAGTCATATGGGTGGTGGAGGACCAGCCAGGATAGGCCAAGCGCAAGCCATGGGGGATTGAAGGTGGCATTTGTCAGGGTTTCCTGTTTCCTCCAGGCAGTATAAAGCAGCTGAGCCTTCAACCCTCTAAGCTCCGGTGGCCAACCCCAGCCCTGCCGTGGGTGCTGCTTGCAGATGTGGTTTCTTTGTTCTTCAGGGACTCTTAACTGTTTCCACAGTGTGGCTGCCTTGCTGCATCTGTTTCCCTCCATCTTGCCTCCAGCAGCCGAATCCCTCTAGCAGGTCCTGTTCATGCCCTGAATTTCTGGGATGAGGCAGAGGTGTTGTTCCTTATACAGGCTGTTTGCGGTGTTAAAGCCAACTGAAGACAGAGCTCCTTAACCTCTGCCACTGGGCACACGTTCCCCACCCCTGTGGCAGTGCCAGCTCAGTGGGAGAGGCTTGCTGTTTGGGAGTGGGAGGAGTACTGCAGGCTGACAGCTGCTCCTAGGATGCTAACAATGAGCTGCCTGCATCCTCATTAAAAGGGATCAGAGGAGCTGAACTGGGTGGGAGCTGATGCGACTGGAAAGAACCAGAGCTGGACTCTGACTTTCCCCAGCTACCCAGTGCAGGACCCTTGAGCGGAAACAGCAAGCGAGTGGCAAGCTGAGCCTCAGCTGACTGGTGAGATGCTGCATTCTGAGCACCGCGGTAAGAGAGTGACTAGCCCTGTGCTTCTCTGTCATGGCACTGAAACTACAGGGCAGCGGAGGGACTGTTTTCTAGTGCAAAGCTCTCTGGGAGAGAGAGAGACAGGCCTGTGACATCCTGTATAAGAGCATTGAAGGCCCCAGACAGAGGGTTCACCTCATCCCTCCACCTTGGGAGGAAACAGATGGCTGGAAATCTGGTTCTTCACGGGCAGTGCTGGCCTGAGTGCTTGTGAGCATCCGTCCCAGGAGTGCTTCTGGCCCACAGGACTGTCAGCTCTTCTCCCACAAAGCCTGCTGCTCCCGGCCCTGCCAGGCTGGCTTGGGGAAAATGAACATGCCGAGACTCTTGGGGAAACTTCTGAATGGGTTTGTTTCTGATTGAGGAAATCCCAGAGAAGGGGGCAGGGAGCGATCCCAGGCCTGGAGTGGCCATGGCAATGGGAAGGGGTAGACAGTCCTCAAGCACTGACTCTGCAGCTCCCCCCCACCCCTGTGGAAGCTGAGTCCACAGGAGAGGGACTGTCTGTGTGCCATGTGCCCAATGGGGCTGAGAAGCGGAGAGAGCATTGCACTGGGTGCCTGGAGCTGGGGATCTCTCCCCACACAAACAAGGCAGGATCCAGAAAAGGGAGTGACAGAGGGTTTTGGAAGCCAGTGGCAAAGAGCTCAGAGGAAGAAAGATGGTGAATCCTCCCTCCGCACTGCCTTTTGCCCACTACCCCTTTCTCTCTGCCTCCAAGCAGCCGGGCAGTCAGTGCCGATGCTACTGCAACAAGGGTCAGGCCTGCTCCATGAGGTGATGGGGTCTGACACGTGACCCTTGAAAAGCTCTGGAGCTCTGATCTCCCGCATGCTTGTACCCTGGAGTCCCAGCTGGGGATGCATGGGAGGTGCTGAACCCCATCCTGTAGAGGGGGTATGGAAAGCCATGCCCCCATGGATGTCCAGACAGAGGCCCATGTGGAGTGTACATCATGTGCCAGGGCCTGATTACATGGCTGGAGATTCTTCCCCAACAGGTCTTCGAACTGCAGAGGATCTGAGAAGGATGCTTCTCTACGTAGCCCCTTGCTGCCAGTGCCTGCCCTCCGGTGGTCCCAGCTCACTGCTGGTTATCAAGTGTCCCCCAGGGCTGTCAGGGTGCAGGGAACGTGTCTGCCCAGCCCTGCTGTAATGCAGTCCCAGCCTCCCCCAGGGGCCGAGACATTGGCCTCTTGCTCTTTGGAGGTGCTAGTTTAAGATGGTTCCACAGCCCGGTTCTCATTGCTTTGAAATCCCAGCCATCTTTCTACTGCCTGAAGATCCATTGGGGGTGAAGAGGCAGACCAAGTCTTGCCTGATCCATTTGTCTCCAGTGCTGCTTCACAGGTGAATGGAGCACCCTGTAGTCTCCTCACTGCTGCCTGGCATCCTTGCAACTATGCACTGAATCAGATACTTAGTGTTTTGGTATATGGACCTTAAGAGGATGGCAGGGGACAATGTGGTTAAGTAGAGCAAGAAACACAAACCATGGGCTGGAAATTCTCACCTGGACTGTTGTTTGCTGTACTGGGAGTATGGACCACCAGGTGTGGTCTGGCCTGACCTAGTCATTATTGCCAACAAAGACTTAACCCAAAACTCAGCAACCTTGTGAATAGCTCCTCACACAGGACTGTTTGGTTGAGATCTGTGTGTCATGGGGGTGTCACTGGGGTTGGGATGAGGTCCTGGAAGGGAGCTGGGCACTCTGTATAGTGGGGTGAAAGCCTAGCTGGGTTCCCCATGTGGAGGTTGGGATGGACAAATTATTTAGTTATTTCTTCTTCTTATCCCAGATGGGCAAGTGAGTGGCTGTGCTGGGCACTGTTTGGTGCTGGATGCTGGATTCTGGTTCCTTTGGGTCCCAAAGAGGGGGAGCAAGGTGCTGGTGAACATAGTTCTGGTTGGTATTCATGCTGTTGAATGCTATGGTGCTGGTTAGTGCAGTGAACACCACCTTTGAGTTGATTGAGGATGAGGCCCATCTTTGTGTGCATGATCAAGGTGGCCCTGCAGGCCCCTTGTTGGGTGCTAGTCTCTTTCTGGCTATGACATAATAACCAAGGGCTAGGTGTGCTGGGTGATTGCACTGTCCTGCTGGATGACATCCCAGGCATGGTTCAGAATTATGCAAGTGCCAGGATGGCAACTGGACTACCCTGGATGTCTGTCAGCTCCCTTGAAAGACTGACCATGTGTGTGGATTTGTGAGTGTGTGTTGGAGGCATGGACCATGCCAGTCTCTTGGTTTGAAGGTCAGGGCACTCCACTCCTTACAAAGGCAAGGGCCTGTGTTGATAGCCAACCTCGAGGAGTTGTTGACACCACTGAGTCACAAGCAGCCTTTAGGGAGAAGGCTTTTCTATCAGGACACTCTGCTGATGGCTTGGGATTTCATCGACTGTCTTTCCTTCTTGCCCTCATTACTACAGTGACTCCAAGCACCCTCTGTGCTGGCCTTGCCCTCACAATCATTATGGCTTACAAATGACCTGCAAGGGGATACAGCTAGTGAGCTAGTGGCAGCAGTTCCATGCTGCTTCCGGCTGAGCATGCACTGTATGACTGTACAGGAAGCAAAGGCTTCTTCACCTCCATTGTAGCATCTCTGCACCTGTCCCGAGTGGCAGACTGCTTGGGAATCCTCGCTGTGTCTGCTGGGTTACCCAGACAAGTTCTCATTGGGAAGAATCTTCATGCTGCTTTGCAGACAAAGTTGTTTGACCTGAGCTGTCTACTGCCATGGAAACAGCTGTGCGTTGTCTTCCACAACTTGTCACTCACTGAGGTTATGAAGATGCTAGTATTGCAGCTGTGAGTTGGAGGCTTCTCCGTCCTGCTAGTGGGGGTCTACTGTAGGTCAAGGCTGTCAGCAGGTGCCAGTAGCTCTAAATGGAATCTCTTGTAAGACCCATGCTCAGGATAACAACTCTTGACACTGACAATCTGGCTGATCATTGACCAATGGCACATCTATTTTTAGACAAGATGACAGAGCAGGTGTTCTGGGGCAACACGGGTGGCTTCTTGACAACCCAGTTAATTATGCGATAGAAACTGCACTGGTCAAATTAATTGATGATCTCCTCCTAGTGACAGAGGAAGACAGTTGTCCAGGCCAGTTTTCTCAGGCTTGTCAGCTTTTGATAATGAGGTTTCTGTTGACATACTTGTGCATCCTGGGATGGAGAGCCCATTGCTACCTTTTAGACTGGAGAACCCAAAGAGTAGCAGTGGGAAGTCGTTCCTCTTCCCCAAGGGGTTCTTCTAGTAGGTACCCAGGTGACCAGTGTTGTCACTGATTCTGCTCCATGTAAATGAGGTTTCCAGGAGAATTAATAAACAGGCATGGATTATGGTGCCCTTGGATTGCTCGGCATCTCCCACCTTAAGTGGAAGAATAAGATATCTGACCTCTGGATGAGCTTAGATCATAGACCTTCTCTAAACATAAAAGTGCTCTGGCTTAAACTCAAGTTGTGATGATAAACCAAGTTAGTTAAATGTACAGGTGCAGCTAATCCAACGTAAACCAGGTGTAGACTAACATGAATGTCCATACAACGATGTACCCATTGAACATAGCACTTTCTACTTAAAACGGAGTAATACTTTCATAGGCCAAGCCTTCAATGAGACCTTGCTGGCTGCAATGCAAAACAGATAAGAGAAGGCTGGTCTGAGTGAAGGTCCACATCTGTTAAGCAGGTAGGTGCCTGAGTTAAGGGTGGTGGTGGATCCTAGGACTCCATGTATCTGTGGCCAAGAGCTCTATTATTTTCATCAGCACCTGGCTAAGTGAATGCAACTTTTTGTCCCTGAAGCAGGGATCTTGTCACAAGTAGCCATACTCTGGTCACCTCAAGGTTAGACCACTGTAATGAGCTCTGCATGGGGCTATACTCTGAGATGAGTCACAACCTGACGTTAGTGCAGAATTCTGCACCTGGCTTCTTAGTTGCATATTGAAGATGCATTAAGCCAGTGCTCTGTGATGTGAGCTGGAATTCCAGGGACTGGGTTTAACCTAGGAAGCCCCATATGGTCTAGACCATAGAATGCCATGATGTATTGCCCCAGCTGAGATCGGCTGTGGTCTCTATGAGGAAGTGTCTATGAGGAAGCTACCAATAGGATGTTATCTAAGAGCCGTCCTGAGGTCTGCGTCTTCGAACTGCCAGACTCGGGGATCTAAATCCAAGGTGTGCCGAGGCCCATCTTTGTTTTGTCCTGAACTTCTAGGCAGGGTGTGGGCTGAGGTTTGGAGGGTTTCATGCCTGTGTATGTCAGGCCAATAGCATTTTGTATTGTGTGGTTTAACTTGAGACAGGCCCCAGAATGTAGGCTGGGCATTCAAAGACCTTAATCTTCTGGCTGATGAATGTTCCTAATGCAAACCCGACTCTGATGGGAGCACTAAGTGGCTCTTGTTGGCCCAGGAGCTGTATGGCTCAGGGTTGTTGAGGCCCATCAGTGAGATGGTGGAGGAAGCATGCGCTGACTTTTCCCATGTTCCACCTTTTCTGAAGCTTATAGACATGTTTGAAGCTGTTAATTTAGCTTGTTTCATCAACCTCTGAATACTCCTTGCCAACTTCTTAAACGTTTGGAGTCTCCTGTGTCTGTTTCCCTTTTCCAGGGCTCAGCCAGCTGCTTTCTGTCTGACCCTGAGAACCAGTGCAGGCTTTTCCCGCAGTATTTGTTGGAACCTGACCAAGCTGTTTTAAAAATCCTAAGCCTGCCTGATTGCATGAAATATATGCTGGCTTCTGCGCCAGCATGCCCTGGCTAAGCTTTTAAACTTCTGGGCCATCCCTCAAAACCCTAGACAGCCGTCATAAGGGTCACCTATCATTATTCAAGCAGCATGTATTGAACTCAGGGTCATTGTCCCTGACTTGGCTGCATTCGAGAGACTGCCTGAGAAGCTGGGAAGAGGCACTTCTCTGTCTGCATCCCCACCGCTATTCTCTCAGGTTACAACTCATTGGATGGAAGGGGAGCCGGATCCCACACTACCACTGGGTAACAGTGCAATGGTTCAGAAGTAGCATTCCCAATGCTGCTCAGTCAGCCCCTCTTCTCTGCCCTGCTCCTGCAGCAAAGAACACAAACAAGACCAAATCGTGTCGAGCCAACTGCTAGCTTTCTATGGTGGGGTAACAAGCCTTGTGGATAGAGGGGAAGCAGAAGATGTGGTATATTTAGACTTTAGTAAGGCTTTTGATACAGTCTCACATCACTTTCTCATTAACAAACTAGGGAAGTACAACCTGGATGGAGCTACTATAAGATGTGTTCCAAAGGGACAGCCGTGTTAGTCTAGTAAAGTGAAAAAAGCAAGGAGTCTTGTGGCACTTAAAGACTAACAGATTTATTTATTGCATGAGCTTTCATGGGAGAAAAATCCCACTTTGTGAGATGCTTTGAAGAGGGGGAACTTACAGAATGGAATGAAAATAAATGCAGGGGAGCGTAAGACATGGGATCAGGTCATACTGCAACAGCAAATCAGAGCATTTGTAAGGATTCAAACTCCAGGAGAGAGCATATAGAGGGAGGGTGAAGTCAAATTACCTGTTGTAATGTGAAAAGAAGCCATAGTCATGATTCAGCCCTGCTTTCACACAATTTAATTTGCATATTAGTTCGATTTATGCTGTTTCTCTTTGAAGTCTTGATGTCCCATTGATTTTCTTGACGACCATCATTAACAAGTCATCAATGGAGTGATTAGAAAGATGGAAGTGCTCAGCAACTATTTTTTTGTGTTGTGATTTCTGATATCAGTTTTGTGTGCATTTATTCTTCTGCGCAAGGATTGTCGTGTTTGTCTAATGTGTACGGGTTGGGGGCATTTCCGGCACATGATGGCATAAATCACATCAGTGGATGAGCAGGTGAATGACCCTTTGATGGAGTAGCTGGCTTGATTAGGTCCTATGATGGTGTCTTTTTTGCAGATATATGGACAGAGTTGGCAGCGTGGTTGTTGCAGGGATATGTGCCTGCTTTAATGTTTCTATTGTTAGGTCTATAGTTGCTGGTGAGTATCTGTTTAAGGCTTGGGGGTTGTCTGTAGGCGAGGAGAGGTCTGTCTCCCAAGGCTAGAGAGAGTGAGGGGTCAACTTTTAAAATAGGCTGGAGGTCCTTAATGATCTGTTGTAGAGTTCTGACTTGAGGGTTGTATGTGGTGACCAGTGGCATTCTATTGTTTTCTTTTTTGCGCCTTTCCTGTAGCAGTTGACTGTGGGGTACCTGTCTGGCCCTGTCGATCTGTTTCTTTACTTCTCTAGGTGGGTACTGTAGTTTTAAGAAAGCTTGACAGAGATCCTCAAATCAAATCAAATCATAGGGCTGGAAGGGACCTCATGAGATCATCAAGTCCAACCCCCTGGGAATTGAGCCCAGGACCTTCTGCAGGTTAAGCAGAGGTGTTAGCCACTACACTATCCTGAAGATGTCTGTCCCTAAGGGATCAGAGCAAATGTGGTTATATCTTAGGCCCTGGCTGTAGACAATGGATCACGTGGTGTGTTTATGATGGAAGCTCGAGAGATGTAGATAACTATACCGATCAGTAGGTTTTCGGTATAGAGTGGTGTTGATGTGTCCATCCCTAATTTGTACTGTAGTGTCCAGAAAGTGTCTCTCCTGTGTGGAGTGTTCCAGGCTCAATTTGATTGTGGGGTGGAAGCTACTACAGGAAAGGCGCAAAACAGAAAACAATAGAATGCCACTGGTCACCACATACAATCCTCAAGTCAGACTTCTACAACAGATCATTAAGGACCTCCAGCCTATTTTAAAAGTTGACCCCTCACTCTCTCTAGCCTTGGGAGACAGACCTCTCCTCGCCTACAGACAACCCCCGAACCTTAAACAGATAATCACCAGCAACTACAGACCTAACAACAGAAACATTAAAGCAGGCACATATCCCTGCAACAACCATGCTGCCAACTCTGTCCACATATCTGCAAAAAAGACACCATCATAAGACCTAATCAAGCCAGCTACTCCATCGTCATTCACCTGCTCATCCACTAATGTGATTTATGCCATCATGTGCCGGAAATGCCCCCAACCCTTATATATTGGACAAACAGGACAATCCCTGCACAGAAGAATAAATGCACACAAAACTGATATCAGAAATCAGAACACAAATAAACAGTTGCTAGGCACGTCCATCTTCCTAATCACTCCATTGATGACTTGTTAATGATGGTCATCAAGATAATCAATGGGACATCAAGACTTCAAAGAGAAACAGCGTAAATCGAACTAATATGCAAATTAAATTGTGTGAAAGCAGGGCTGAATCGTGACTATGGCTTCTTTTCACATTACAACAGGTAATTTGACTTCATCCTCCCTCTGTATCCTCGCTCCTGGAGTTTGAATCAGGGGCGTCGCTGCCCCAGGGAAGCACCTGGGGCACCAGCCCAGGCCACGCCCCCTGCCAGGAGGCCACACCCCCTGACCACAGGCCACACCTCTGGCCAGGGATGGGGTTGGGAGCGGCGGAGCCCCAGATCCCTGGCTGGGGACAGGGCCAGGAGCGGCCTCTGCAGCTGTGGATGGCTGAGCCCCGGATCCCTAGCCAGGGACGGGGCTACTGCAGCCATGGGAAGCTGGGCCCCGGATCCCCAGCTGGAGATGGGGCCAGGAGCTGCCTCCATGGCTGCGGGTGGCCTAGCCCCTGATCCCCAGCCAGGGATAGGGCTGCCACGGCTGTGGGTGGCTGGCCCCTGGATCTCCTGCCCAATTGGGCCGGAGACCTGGAGAGGCGGGCCCCACCAGACCCGGGGCACTGGCGCCAGGATTCGGGGCACATGCTCCATGTGCCCAGGGCCAGCGATGCCCCTGGTTTGAATCCTTACAAATGCTCTGATTTGCTGTTGCAGTATGACCTGATCCCATGTCTTACACTCCCCTGCATTTATTTTCACCCAATTCTGTAAGTTCTCCCTCTTCAAAGCAGCTGATGAAGTGGGATTTTCTCCCACGAAAGCCCATGCGATAAATAAATCTGTTAGTTTTATAAGATGTGTGCAAAACTGGTTGGATAACCGCTCCCAGAGAGTAGTTATCAATGGTTTACAGTCATGCTGGAAGGACATAACGGGTGGGGTACCACAGGGATCGGTTCTGGGTCTGCTTCTGTTCAATATTTTCATCAACAATTTAGATGATGGCATAGGCAGTAAACTTATAAAGTTTGTGGGTGATACCAAGATTGGAGGGGTTGCAATGCTTTGGAAGATAGGATCACAATTCAGAATGATTTGGACAAACTGGTGAAATGGTCTGAGGTAAACAGAATGAAGTTCAATAAAGACATATGCAAAGTACTCCACTTAGGAAAGAACAATCCATTGCACATATGCCAAATGGGCAATGACTGCCTAGGAAGCAGTACTGTAGAAAGGGATCTGGGTGTCAGTGGATCACAAGCTAAATGTAACACTTTTGCAAAAAAAAAGTAAACACTGTTCCGGGATGTTTTAATAGGAGTATAGTGAATAATTCTTCTATGCTGAGTAAGCCTCAACTGGAGTATTGTGTCCAGTTCTGGGCACCTCACTTCAGAAAAGATGTCGGCAAACTGGAAAAAATCCAGAGAAGAGAAACAGGAATGATTAAAGGTCTGGAACACTTGACTTATGAGGGAAGATTGAAAAAGAGCTGGGTTTGTTTGGTCCAGAAGAGAGGAAACTGAGAGGGGACATAACAGTTTCCAAGTACCTAAAAGGTTATTAGAAGGAGGAAGGAGAAAAATGGTTTTCCTTAACTACTGATGGTAGGACAAGAAACAACGGGCTTACATTGTGACCAGGGAGATTTAGGTTGGACATTAGGAAAAAATTCCTAACTGTCAGGAGATTAACCACTGAAATAAGTTGACTAGCCAGGTTGTGGAATCTCCATCACTGAAGCTTTTAGGAGCAGGTTAGACAAACACCTGTCAGGGATGGTGTAAGAGGGTACTGGGTCCTGCCTTGAGTGCCAGGGACTGGACTCAACCTCTCATGGTCCCTTCCAGTTTCTATAATTCTATGAATCTGCCATAGAACTTGGGCTACCACGTCCCTTTGCCATGTGCTCAGTGTTGGTGCTACATTTGTCCCATGACTGCTGCTTCCCTCTCTAATCTATGTGTTGACCCATGCAGCATTGTAGACAGGAGGGTTCGCAAGAAGACAGTCCAAGCCAGGGGGCACAGGGAGGAGACAGGAGAGCACCCAGGTAGCAGGTATTATGCTCGTGTGCTTGTGATTATCCTTCAGACCTTCCTAGTAGCTTTGGGAGTGAGTGTCAGCTATCTGTGCTATGCAACAGCCAGGATATATCCAGCCAGAGTGGTTGACTTGGTGGTCTGGCACAACAAGAAGGAATATCCTGCTGAAGGGTATGTCTGCACTTAGACTTGAATTCGAATTGATGTCAATCAATTCGAATTCACTTAAGTGCATGGCCACACTCGCTTTCTTCAATTGAAACTGAGGAACTCCTCAGTTCCAATTGATGAAAGCTGACTTCAAATTGGTCAAACCTGGTTTGACTTCGAAGTCAGGGTCAATCAGAATCCAACTCACTGAGTTCGAACTGACAAGGGTTGACCTTCCTCCCAGGGTGCTATGCACCCTGGGAGGAGGACCAGCCCTATAGCCCCCAGGGCCAGCAGCCCCAAAGGTGCCTCCAACCACCCTCAGCTAGATCAGGCTGGGGGGGCAATGGGGTTCCTGTCCTCTGGCTGGGGACAGGCACCCCAGCCTCCACTCCAGCCCTGCTGGCCGCTCCCAGGGAAGGCTTCTCCTGGGCTGGCCACGGGTGGGAAAGCACCCTGGTGCATGGCTTCTCTGGGGCTGGCCGCATGTGGGGAAGGCACTCTGGTACGTGGCTTCACCTGGGCTGGCCACACGCAGGGAAGGCACCCCAGTGCGTGGCTCCTGTCTGACTGGCTGTGTGTGGGGAAGGCACCCCTGCTTGTGGCTGGGACACGTCCAGCAGGGATGCAGCTGCGCGCGGGGTACCTTCCCGCACCTGCGGCCAGCCGGGCAGGAGCCACGCATGGGGGTGCATTCTCTGGGCAGAAGCCACACACTGGGGTGCCTTCCCGGTATGTAGCCAGCCAGACAGGAGCCATGTGCTGGGCTGCCTTCCCAGGGCGCGGCCAGCTGAACAGGAGCCGTGCCGCTGGGGTGTCTTCCCTGCATGCAGCCAGCCCAGGAGAAGCTGCGCATGTGGGTGGCTTCCCTGCACACTGCCAGTAAGGCAAGGAATGCTTTTCCCTGTGCCATGTTCAGGGGATTGGATGGTGGCATGGCCCTTCTAGGGGGCCATGTTGCCACACCTCCCATGTTGCCCCTTCTCCAATTCAAATTAGCAAGTACAATTCATGGACATGCTAATTCAAATGGGAGTTTCTTGTGTGGCCATGTCAATTTGAATTGACTCAATTTGAACTAATCATTATTAGTTTGAATTGACTAGTTTGAATTCAGTCATTTGAGTTGACATGTTAAGTGTAGACACAGCCATAGCGATCCACTTGGTGGTCAGGGAGAGACTGGCCCCACAGGCTTTGAGGAGCACTGGAGGGCAGAAGCCAACGAGTCTCTACTCCTGCAGTCTCTCCTCACTCCGTCTCTGGTGACCTGCACGGATCTCAGCTCCCAAGTTGGAGCCTTGAGCGCTTGAGGGTTTGTGTCCTGCATTCACCTCATCTCCATGGTACATTGGGACCTCACCAGGCCAAAGCACATGAGAGGGCTGCAGTTCTCACCCTGCAGCACATGGCGTAGGGGCCTGATCTGATTCCTTGTTGTGGTCTTTGTCTCTGCCAAGTGTGTTCCCTTGCTACAGCCTGGCATCCTGGTAATCGAAAGCTGGGGGTGTCTTCTAAATGAGCAAAAGCATGGCCTGTCTCTGAGTTTACCAAGTGGGGAAGGGAGGATGGCCCAATGGTTAGGGTATTACCCCAGCACTGGGGAGACTGGAAGTCATTTTTCTGTTCTGCCATAGGCTCCGTGCATGGCCTTGGCAAGTCCCTTGGCCGCTACGTGACTCAGTTTCCTCTGTGTGCAGTAGAGACAATAACAGCACCCCATTCACAGAGTTGCCATTGAAGACTGTGAGGTGCACAGATAGTGTGGTGATGGAGGCACATCAGCGACTTTGGTGGTCAGATACGGCACCTAGCACAGTGTCATCCTACTGGAGGCTTCTAAGAACTTGATGCTACCTGCTTGGATGTGGGGTTGTGTCTGGGATGTTCCCCCTCCCTCTTTGTGTGCATTACTGTGGCACTTGCATGGGACTCCTCATTATCCTCAATGTGCCTATAATCCTCAGTTTGAGCCATGTGCTTGGCAGGGCAAGCTAATTTAGCCCTGAACTCCTTGTATTTTTACAGCACCTACCACTATAGGGCTCCGATTCTTGTCAGTAGCCTGTGTGTACTACCATAACCCAGTAGTAGAGGAAGGGCTTAGGTAAGAATACTAGTCTGCCATGTCGATATCAGGGCAACAAAGCTCTGCCTCTTGACACCCCCTTATTGCCCTTCAGCCTCCTCCACCCCCTGAACCATCTGCTTCACTCAGTGGCTGGAGGAGGAGAACAGAGCCAAATGCCAGCAGCCTGTCTGCCTGCCTGTTGGAGGGATCGTGGGTGAAGACTGAGCACAGCACTGGTATGTCCAGGGGGAGAATGAGCCAAGGTTCTCCCATCTAGTGCACAGCAGAAAAGGTTTGCAGCACGGCACAGTTTGGGTGACAGCAACAGAGCCTCATCATTTGACCCAGTTCTCCTCACCCCTGGCCTCACTCATCCCCTCCAGCTCTAGACCTGCTACCCTCCCTTAGCTGCAGATATGGAAATACACGCAGGCCCTCAGAGACTGTCTCCAAACAGCCAGGCCCTGCAGAAAGCACAAATCACGCTTGAGGAGTTTCACTTCCTCAGCGATTTTTTCAAAATGAATGTTTTGGGCTCCTGAACTGGAGCAAGGCAGCTGCCCCAGAGTCCTGGCCCAGAGAGCAAGGCCTGAAATGGGGCATCTCTCTGATCCTCTGCACTCACAGCCTGACAGATAGCAGGACATAGTGCATGAGATTAGGAGGGTCTGGCAGACCCTGCTGCTGTGCCTGTTTCTCTGACTGGGGCTGAGTTCAGGTGAATTCTGAGCAGGTGGGAGGATGCCAGGGCAAACACACAGGATCAGCCAGATCTGAACGGGCTGTAGCCAGACCTGTGACTCCTTCAAAGCAGGGATATTCAGATGGCCTTCCGCACATTCAGGGGATTCTGCTGTGCTGGAGTCTCCTAGACATACCCAGCCCCGCATGGTAGAAGGGGTCCACTGCACAGTGCCTGGATGACAGGGCAGAAAACTAGCTGTGAAGCTGAAGAGGGGACTGTGCTGGACCTGAGCTCTCACTTTGAGTTAAGATAGATGCCCATGGAATTTCCAACTTCAGTGGCACTAGACCAGAATGAATTTCACAAACCAGCCAGGAGAATGGCTGTGGCCCTAGGCTCCCCAGACAGTCTGGAAGCCTGTTGGCTTGATTTATTCATGAACTGAAATATATTTGCACCTGAGCAGGCTCTAGAATCCGTAGGAAGGGGTTAATTTTCAGAAGAAGGGATTGGCACTAATCATTTTCAGATGTTCCCTGAGGTTAACAACTGGAGTGTTTGTTTTTAATCCCTCGGTGAAATTGCCTGGTATCTAACTCAAGTATCTCCGTCCCTTTCAGGGAGTAGCCCTCTGTCAGGGTGTATCAGCATGGAAAAGCAACCAGGCCAGCCAGCACCAGAGGAGACACATGGCGACGCTCAGCTGGCCACCATGGGTCGGGAGCTCTTTGGTTACGTGGGTATCGAGGCAGTGCTGGATCAGATGAGGATCAAGACCATGAAAACAGGCTTTGAATTCAACATCATGGTTGTAGGTGAGTACAAGTTTCCTCGGGGGGGGGGGGGGAGGTTAGCCTCCATTATAGACTGCAGTCCCTCTCCCTGGGCTTTGCTTATGGGGAAACCTGCAATGTCAGAGCCCCAGGTGGTACTGTCATCCAGTGCCCCACCTGGATCTAACCCCAATGCACAGCACTAGGGGCATCTGGAAACCCTACATGAACCACAGCTATGGTCTCATCTTGGACACCTCATTCCCTGCTGCCAGGTGCCTATGGCAGCTGATGGGCATTCCTGGTCTGGGTCACGTGGTGCCATGCAGCCCCCCTGGTAGGGCAGCAGCTGATCCTGTGAGGCTGAGCAGAGTGGATGGTTGGGATGTGGTGTTAGTTCCTTCTTGGTAAATAAAAGTGCTTCCTCCTGGGCCAAAGGCTGCAGCTTTGGACGTGGAGGGTTGCTCGCTCTCCTTTCCCTGCTGGGAAGTATATATCACTTGTGCCTACTGTCTGTGGAAGTCATCCTCCCAATATCCCTTCTGTGGGGGTCTCCTGTCTGCTGTCTCATTTCAGCAGTTACGATGTCAGGGTGCTGGTCCGTTCTCCCTCTGTTCCATTGCCTTTTGCTGTGCTTTAGAGCTGCTTCCACCACAGTGGGACATCACCTGTCCGCCTAGCTAGGGCACTTCCTACTAGTTTGTACCCCAATCTGGAACTTTGGGGTCTCCTGGACTGACTAGGCTGATAAAATAGTCAGCACTGGCCCAGGTCCTGCTCAGCTGGGGTCTCAGTGGCAGATAAGCCATGCTCATGAGGTCTTATTTGAGCCTGTGTGAGAACTGAAGGGCGAGCCAAGGCCTGGAGAGAACTGATTTGTGAAGATGCAGGAAACTCCAACCAGTTGGCTGGAAGGAGAGAGGAACTTAGATGGCAGGACAGCTTGGTGATCACCAGGCTGAAGCAGCCTTCCCTTCCCAGGATAGCAGTTCATATTTGCATCTTGTTTCCTTAATACTGAAGTGGGGTGCTTTGGAGAAGGTGACCATGGGAAGGTGTCCAACAGTGTGAGCTGCTCGCTTTTACTCAGCCTGGCACTGCTTCCGTAAAGCCTGGCTCACAGACAAGGAACTGAGAGGACACAAGCTGAGATTATCAACAGACCAGCTCAGCAAGGGAGTCACAAATGTGCATGTTGTGCTGTGAGCCCACAGTCAGGCTGGCCATTGTGAGTCCTGTGCAGTCTGATCCGGGGGCTGCCCTGCCTGGTGGAATTGGCCTATGGCAGTGGCGCGGTGTGCAGGAAGGTGTGAGTGGTGCCATGATGAAAGGTGTGGCTGACATCCCACTCTGTGGCTTCAAACCCAATGTGGGCACTGATGGCTTAGTCCAGGCAGCTCCATTGTCTGAGGGTTTGCTTTCCATCTATGACAGGCCGTTAAAAAAGGAACCGAGAATGCGCAGAGTGAAACCGAATACATAGGGAGGGAGAGATGGCAGATAAAAGGCCTGATCAGAATCCAACAGTCCCCTTTCATGCATTGTAAATGGGGTGCGGCCAGTGTGTATGTGCAGAGTCTGGCACAGAAGGCCCTTATCCTGACCAGAACCTCTGAATCCTAGTACAAGTCAAATTAATAGAGTGCAGTGCATCCACTTGGCCCACATCCTGGTCACTCCACTGAATTTAGCATAGGTTGCCTTACCTCAGCTGAGGATCTTGCCCTCTCTCCCTTACAAAAAGCACCCTGGGTGTGTGTGTTCTGCAGCTAGAAAAGCATGTGAATAAAGACTCAGCTGTGGGGGGGGCTGGGATGGGTTGATAACAAAGGTGTGAGTGCAGTGGGGCAGGGGGAGAAGGGTTATGAACCTGAGCTACTGCCAGGAACCTGAAAAAGAGTTCAAAGTGTTCTCAAAGCCATGAATTCCACGTGGATCTCATCTCCGGGAAAGAAGGGTGCTTGTGCAGAATTCCTGGGGTGCCTGTTTACTCCCAGAGAGACAGCTGGGGCCAGATGAGAAGCCAGCAGCATTCAGATGTCATGGGCTTAACCCAGAATCAGACGGCTGCACTTTACAAGGAGGTCTGGATGAGCAGACTGGGAGCCAGAACAGCAGTCTCTGGGCAGGGAGCAGCTCAGTAATGAGTCCTAATGGCTGAGTTGTGGGGAGTGTGACCGTCTGACTAGAGATATAGGAGATGGAAAATGAGAAGAAGGCACTATGAAAAGAGTTGTGTGGCACTTGAATACTAACAGATTTATTTTTTGCATGAGCTTTCGTTAGTTAAATTTAATAAGTTAGTTAAATTAGTTAGTTAAATCTGTTAGTATTCACGTGCCACAAAAAATAAATCTGTTACTATTCAAGTGCCACACAACTCCTTGTTGTTTTTTCGCTGGACTAGACTAACACGGCTATCCATTTTTAAATTGACTGTGAAAAGAACCAGCAGTGGGAGATTCAGACCTCAGGATGGGCCCTTGGCCATGGGTTGCACTGCATCACGAGTGACTCTAGAAAATCCAGTTACAAGCTAACTACAGCCAGTGCTGCTTGGCTTTAATCCAGAGCTGAAGCCTGTGGAGAGTAACAGTCCATGTGTACCTGGCACGGGCTTCCTCAGCCCACTGGGCCACACTGAGAATCAGACACAGCCCTCATGCTCCCCACAAGGAATCATCTGCCCCTCCGCTGAGCAAAGATTGACTCTAACTATGTGGGGGGACTACATGGCTTTCCTTGCCAGTTGCTGAGCTGCCTTCATTCCTCTGCCGTAAGGTCACTGTAACCAGATGATAGACTATTACTGCTTAATATTTGTCTTGTGCTGACTCTTGGAGGCTCCAGATCTGGGACAGAAATACTTCAGCTTCTTTCTGTATGTCCTGTGACAGAAAGTCAGTCCCACATGCCAAAATTATGAGTGGGGCCTCAAAAATCATGGGATTTAAAATAATGCATTTAGGGAGGTATTTGCCATCTGGCTTTTGAGACTTTAGGGATCACTTGCTCAAGCTGGTCTCTGCTACTCTGATGGCTGGGATTTCTGATGTGGTCACATGACTCCCCGAGCAGGAGCTTTAAGAGAAAGGAGACTTGTGATAATAGCATGAGTGTTGACAGCAAAGGGTCAGGGCTGTTGATTTTTGAGACTTGGTAGGAGGTAGAGGCACCCCTAAGGAGCCATGACTGTAATCCACTGAAGGAAAGGGGGTATAAGGTCATGTTTCAGCAGAGCCAGCTTTGGATGAATGCAAGGTAAAATCAAACTGGATAAAGCAAGGAATGAGGAGGATGGAGGGTAGATGGGGCCAGAGAAACTGGTTCAGATATGGGCTGTCACTCCATGATATGGTAGTGCTTTAAGAGTTGAGCACATGGGACAGTTGTTTGACAGCTTGTGAAATCTGTATTTTTAAGGCAAAGAAATATTGAAATGACCATACTTTGAAACGAAGCCTCTTTATTCTGTTACTATTAATGGCTTGATGATACTAAGGGCAGCAATTTAGAAACCTCTAGATCCTCTCTGCTCTTCGTGTCCTTTCCTTTTTGCTTTCTATTCACCCTTGCCAATTGAATTGATCTGTTTCACCCTCCAGCAGTGGAATGCTGCAGTCTCGGCTATCCCTTTTAAAATTGACAAGTCTCTGTATGGCCTGTGTAAATCCACCATGAGCCTGTAATGAAAGTGTAACAACCAGTTAAGGGTTTTATACAGCCTTGTTTGTACAAAACCTAGCTGTTGACCAGGAACAGAGTCCCAGCCAGTGTAAAGCACCCCACTTCATCGACTTCAGTGAAGCTGAGCTGGCCTCAAATACTATTTTTTATTGGCATTAGTTTTTGGAAATCAGTTCACACTGTGCCGGCTTCTTAATTTAAAGCAACCTCTATTGGTGGGCTAAAGTTTAGTCAAATTCATCAAACTTTAAGCCTTACCATCAGCTCTTTCATCTCTGAACCATATTTCACTGATTGTTTTCCCCCAATGGCACAGTTTTGAACCAGTTCCAGAATTCAGATCTGACTCAAAACTTCCTCAAAGCTCCAGGATGTTTGGATCTGGAGTCCAGCTTTGCTCATGTCCAATGCTGCCAACCCTTTGTAAAGCTTTCTGCCCATTCCGCCCCCAACATACCTAGAATCTCTTTGGCCCCAACTTGGCACTGTAGCTAGCCAAATCTTTGTGGAGCTTTTTCTAAAGCTTGGGCATGTGCTGTGGCCAGCAATAAATACTCCCAGATCAAGAGAAGCCAGCCAAGGTAGAGATGTCAGAAAGTAATCCAGGGTAAGAAAGATGGTTGTGTGGAGCATAAAGTATCAGCTGGAGTGGAGGATGGGGAAGATTAGAGGATAACATTTTTACGAGAGCTAAGCAAGGATAAGAAAAGCAAACAGAACCAAACACAAGGGAGTCAGATAAATCATTAGGATTCCTCCAACCCCCCCTCCCGCCCCAGGAGCCTGGAGGCAGGTGAAGGAGACAGAGAAACTTCAGGAGAATTTTAATAGGCAACAGCGGCTGGTACTTTACTTTTCAGCAAAAGAGAAGGGACCAAGCCATGGGGCCTGGATCAACTCAACCCTGAAGGGGGGGGGGGTTGTTTTTCAGAACTACAATAAACATAAATATAGGCTCTTTGTCTTGGAAGGAGGACATGTGCTGATCCTTTGTGCCACTCCGGAGCAGTAAAGCTGGACCATCCTCAGGATAGGCAGCTATGTAGCAGTCTGCTGATATGCAGCCTCTCAGTAGCCCAGGTTGCTCCTCTGGGATCTGTAGGTACTTTAAGGTGAAGCGCAGGGTGCACGACAGTATTGTGGGGCTCACAGAACTAAATGAACATAGACTGGAGCCTTATGCCCTCCCCATGGTAGGAATTGGGCAGCTCCCTTGCTCCACTCGTAGGTGTAGGTACCATGGTATTGACATGCCAACCTTCTGGGATTGTGAGGAATGTGCGGCAGGGCCCCAGCATCATGCTTTCAAACTCCACAGCTAAATGGGTTCATTCTGGTGCTGGCATGGCCTCATGAATCAGATACGGGCTGTTGTCAGAGTAGCCATCATCCAGGACACCCATGGCATTCTGTTGTGGCCATGTGGGTCAAAGATGGGCTGTTGTTAGGACAGCCAGCATCGGGGATGCCCATGGCACTCCGTTGTGGCCTTGTGGGTCAGATACGAGCTGTTGTCAGGGCAGCTGTCATTGGAGGCACCCATGGCACTCTTACATGGCCACGTGGGTCAGATATGGGCTGTTGTCAGGGCAGCCTTCATTGGGGACGCCCATGGAGCTCTGACGTAGACTTCTGGGTCCGTTAGGGGCTGTTGTGAGGGCAGCCGTCATTGGGGATGCCCATGGTGCTCTAGAGTGCCATAGATAGGACTAAAGGAGCTGCTGCAGTCAGCGGCACTCACAGTGTGGGTCCCCTGCGTCCTTCAGCTGGGCTGTCAGATGCTTATGCATTGACCTGGGGCCAGCCAGGAAGAGAGAGGGATGTGCTGCCATGAGATCTCTGCATCCCAGTCACTGGTTTGCTAGGCTTCATGTCATACCCAGCAGGGGGAGAGGAAGGGGGCCCACCATCTCCGCATTGAATTCCACACATCTGCAGGGACCCCCCTCCCCTGCAGGCCCAGAGCCTTGTCTGCTCAGCTCAGCAGGGAGGGGAGGAGAAGGTGGAAGCAGATGCAAAGGGCAGACCCCAAAGGAACTGGGAGTGAAATCAGAGCAGTGAATGGGAAGGGGGTGGAGCCACCCCTGCCAGAGGAAAGGCACATTTGCACTCTCCTAAACATCAAACAGACCCTGCTCTTAGCCCCCTGCCCCATCTGAGGAGTCCCAAGGCTTTTGGAGGTGCCAGAAGAGGTGCCAGACCTCTACCCATGAGGGCTTGATGGCCTGCAGCCATTTTGCATCTTCTCAGCTTGCCCAGGAGGGCGGCAGCATCATGGCCCAGCAGGGTGGGTGGAGGGGCCCAGGAGGCCAAGCCAAATCAGCCAATTGCAAAGGGGAACAGAAAAACTAAAGGCTTCCAGCTGTGCGCTGGGATGCTGCACATCTGCTTCTCATCAGCCCAGGGAATTTTTCATATGGACAAATTTGACATTTTGACTTAAAAGGGAGAGGGAGGGAGGGTGGAGCTGCCTGGGACAGGGAGAGGAAACCCTCTGCAGCGAGATAAACCCTGTCACGGGAGAGCACATGGTGAACTAGCAGGCATCCAGGGTGGGGGGTGGGGGTTCATCTTCTTTATCACCAAACTCTGTGGCTGTCCCATGACCACAGATCCACTGCACAGCAAGGGTGTCCAGGCCTACATCTCCTTGCCCAGTTGCCCCTGGCTGCCACCTTCCCATGGCAAAGAAAGGGGCATTGTCAGCTGGCCAGCTTCCAGCCCTGACTATCTGCAGACCCTGTGAACCTCCAAACAGGCAGCTTCACGTTCCTGGGCATTGGCAGATGCTGGATTTTCCATTAAAGTGCTTTCTGTGATGCCTGGAGCCGGATGGCACAGCCGGGCTCCCTATCTGCCTCTTTGTAGCTGGCTGGGGCCCTCCTGTCAGCCACGGGTTTTCTGGGACGCTCCCAAGAGTTTGTTCAACTCTTTCCACTTTGGTTGATCTCTTCAGTAGTCACACCCACACAGTGATGCTGGCCATATCCAACAGTTCTGCTACTTGAACTGGTTTTCTGGTCCAGCCCCCACCAGGAGTCATGGGGACAAACAATTTACTTTGTTTTGAGACAGCTGGACAAATTGATGAGTGGAATTCATGAGCCTCGTTGCCCTGGGGAAAAACCCAGGGCCCAAGCTCGGGCCTGAGCCCTGGCCGTGCCCCCTGGCCCTGATCCAGAGTCAGGGCCCGTGCTTCTGCCACTGCCAGCCTGGCCCCCAATCCCTGGCAGGAGACAGGGACAGGCAAGACAGTGGCTGCTGCGGGAGCCCTGGCCAAGATCCCGGGCTGGGAGAGGCAGGCACCACCATGGCCAGCCCGATCCCAGATACCCAGCCAGGAGAGGCAGGCACTGCAGTGGTCAGCCCAGCCCTGGATACCTGGCCAGGAGAGGCAGGCACACCATGGCCGGCCTGGCCCCAGACACCTGGCCAGGGATAGGGCCAGGAGAGGCAGGGGTGTGCCAGCCATTCAGGGCACTGGCGCTAGGACTCGGTGCACATGCGCCCCCCCCCCCCCCCCCCCCCCGGGGGCGGGGGTTGGGGGGGGGGTGGGGGGGGGGGGCGCCCCGTTCAGGGGGGGGGGGGGTGGGGGGGGGGGGACCCCCCCCCCCCCCCCCCCCGTGCCAGGTGCCAGTGATGCCTCTGGTGGAATTGCAGAATGGGGGTGCTGCTGATGGGGAGAGGCTGGCTTGGCAGCCTAGGGGGTCTCTTCCCATTCATGTCTTATCTTCTTACAGCTGCATGCATCAGGGCTTCAACTGGACACCTTCAGGGGGTCAGGAAAGGATCTTGCCCACCTCTTTGTATCTGGTTCTGTTGATGGTTTTTAACTCCATCCCCTGAAGCATCAAAGATGGCCCAGAGGGGATGTGGCAGGGTGGTGCAGGAAGGTGGAACTGGGAAATCTCTCAGGTATGTGGCTGGTTCGTGTGGTCATGCTCAAGTCTGACTGGTTACCCTGTGAGGTCAGGTCAGATTGGCCATGACCTCGGGGCTTTCTTGCCTCCCTCTGCTATGCAGGGGCAGGTTGCTGGCCAGGATTAGCTGGGCACAGCTCACAATCAGTTCCCTGCCACTGCAGGTCTGCAGGGTCCCTCCTGTTCTCTGCCTGTGGCATGTAATTGTTTGCCCTATAGAAACTCTTAGAAATGGGACCTGATTTTAGGTTGAGGTCAGTGTGGGCATACTGGATGGGGGTGGTGGCCTCTGTTGACAGGAGGCCAGACTCCGTGACTACACTGGTCTCAGGAAGGTGGGGTCACCTTAGAGTGTGACTACAGTTGTTGGATAAAGGAGCTTACACTGGTATGGCTGTTCCCAAACAGGAAGGGAAATACACCCTATGGGAGTGAGGGATCTCTTGTCACTGTATCCACACTAGTGCTGTACCAACATAAAATAACAACTCAAATCATCAGTTGTACCATACCAAAGCAGTGTGGGTTTCAGGTTCAGAGCTTCCCTAGCTCCCAGCAGCTCTCCTATCCTCCAGAGACTGCTCTGCCATCCCTGTCCCGTTCTGGCTCCCTCTCCACAGAAGCCAGGGGCTATCACAACTGCCCTCCTGCATGCCGGTCCACCTCCAGTCTTCACTCCCATGCTGGCCTTCTCCTGGCACAGCTTTGCTGCCACACTTTCCTTAGTGGGAGTCTGGTTACAGCAGGGCAAGCTGATGCTGCCCCATGCGCTCTGATGCTACCAGCGCATCACTGTGTGTTTCACGGCACGGTCTGGCTCCTGATCAGACTGTTGGAGAATAACCCTAACTGCCTCAGATGAGATCCCACTTGCCTGAACCTGTTGGCTGCTGCTCACCACAGCACTTACTGCTGGGCTGTAATGCCTAAAACGGGACTGAGGCAGGGTTATTCCCCCCGCTGCAACCCCCACCATCATGCACCACCAGATTCCCTTTTGCCTCAGCTTTCTCACAGCCAGACTGAGCATGCCTCAGCACAGCACAGTGAGGTTGGGCAGGGCTCTGGGGAGACTGGGCCAAGGACTGCGCTTTCAGTGATGGGGTAGGCATGAGTAACATGGCTGCCAGTACTGTAGGCCTCTTGCAGAAACAAGGGCTAGTGGGACCCTCCATGGGATACCACATTTGCCAAAAGCTTTGCACCTGGGCATAGGACGGCCACACGGCTCAGTCTCCAGTGCTGCCGCCTGCTGTCACCCACCAGCAAAAGAGAGTGCAGAGGCTGGCTGCCCACCCCAGGGAATCCATGGATGTGAGAAGAAGGGCTGCTTTGTTCTGGATCTGGGAATCCTGCATGCTGCCTCCTGCAAAGGGAAAGGGATACTCATCTTGCTCTTGGAGCCCGAGGCTGAATTTCCCTGTGGTGTGGGGTGATGGAAACCTGCCCTCTCCCTCTGCTCTGTTAGCTTTGCTCCCCACCCTGGAGGGATACCTCCCCAGTGGTGCCACTGTTGCTGTGACCTCGCAGGTCAAAGGTCAAGAGGTGGCCTGCCCAGAGGAAGGTGATCCTCTCCTAGCACAGATTTGGGCTGGGAAGCAGAGCTCAAAGCATTCTCCAGCCAGAAGGGCCTCAGGATAGCAAAGTGGAGAGAGGCTTGCATTGCAAACACACCCTGTTTGCCTGTGATGATGGAGCTGACTTAGTGCGGAGAGACCTGGGATTGTGCCGAACCCAGCAACATGGCACTGCACAGAATGGGGGACTGTCCACCTCACCCAAACTGCCCCTCATGGATGGGTGGGGAGCTCAGTGTTGTTGAGGAGTCTGAGCTCCTTGCCAAGGTAGATGGCCATATCATAAGTCCTTTTTCAAGATCTCACCCTTTCCTCTCATGGCTCAGCTAGGTTTGAAGCTTTTCCCCATGGCCAATCTAAACAGCTCTTGTGAGCTCCACAAGCCAGGTGCGGCCAGCTCAGGAAACTGGTGAGCTGCTGGGCCAGAGGATTGGCTTTACCAATAAGCCTCCATGTCAGTGCAACCCAGGAGCCTCTCAACTCTGGAACTGCCCTGAGCTGTGGTTGCTTCTGCATCCCATGTATTCATTGCCCTGCTGGCCTGTAGGAAGCACTGTGTGGCAGATAGGAATAAGCTGAACCTTTGGTTGTCCCAGAGTTTGCTCTCGCAAACTCTCCCTGTGCCACAGTAGTGGGAGTGTTGGTGCTGCCTTCCCCTCCTATGACTCTCCAGGGTGCTGGAGGGTGTGTTTGTTTCAGGAGGACCAAAGTCGGTGCAGTGTGAACCCAGACCCAAGCAGCCATCCCGCCTGGGGTAGAGAGAGGTGAGGAGAAGGCTTGGAGGCCCCATCCTCATTGTGAAGTGGGGTGAACCTGAGAGCTGCTGCGAACTGAACAGTGGCTGGCCTGCCTGGGCCAAGTGTCACCAGGGCTGCCCTGCAGCTGCATCTGTGCTCTGTGGCACCTGCTTTCTCTCTTCGTAACACCCCGTGGCTCCCAGCACAACGACCTGCAGGGCTGGCATGCTGCGGGGGAGCTCTGGGAGAAGAGGCCATGTTCCTTAGAACATGCTCCCCAATCTGTGCAACCATTGTGGTCGCTGCCAGGCTTGAGCCCTGTGCAGGGCAGAGGCTGACTAAGCCAGCCCCTTCTCCTATGGCCTGAGGAGTGTTTGCACCTGGCAGCTATAGCACCAGCACTTCCTGCCCGTGCTCCAGGGCACCTGGGCACTGCAGAGTCCCTTGCTGCATGGTGGCAGAGCCGGGGACCCTGCGGCCGTGAGAGCAGGGGGCTGCTGGGCAAGCTCTGGCGTCCTGGCAGGGCTGGGGTCTCTGGGACTGGAAGACGAGGGTCTGAGAGGCTTTGGCAGAGGAAGCAAGTTGGCTCCCCACAAAGCCCTCATCTCAGACCCACCATATGGATCCAGCTGGCTGCCTTGCTGGCGGGATGATCTCAGCTGGAGCCAGCACACACACAAGGAAGGGAATCAAGCTGTCGAAATTCCATGCTCCCAGACTCAGGCCAGCAGGGCTGGGGTGTAACATGTGGCAGCTTTCATCAGGTGAAGGGAGCTGGCTGGGGAAAGGCCTCCACATTCCAGGAATGTCTAGCAAGAAAGGAAAGCCCCCAAAGTCCCTGCTGCTCCGGGCTGCAGCAGCAGGGAGCCAGTGCTTATCATGGGCCTGTGGAAGCCAGGTGCTCAGCCTAGCCTATCCCAGTGCTCCCCTCTGGCCTGGGGATTTGCCAGAGCTTCCACTGCCCAGGTCTCTCCTGTGACAGGTTAGCCCAGACTAGCAGAATTTCTAAGTAAGACTGGAAATGCCAGGTCAGAGGTTCCACCCTTGCAGGGCCACGGCTGTAGTAGCTAGGCAGGGCTCGGCCCAGGGGCACACCTCCAAAGCCCAGAGTGAGACACCACAGGCCAAGCAGTGGCTGCTGTAGTTGTCCATAAGTATATCACCCCCGTCTGGTGCTGGGAACCCATCAAAATCCTAGCCCTGTGTGCGCCATTCTGCCTTCCAGCCCAGTTGGGCTACCCAGAGCTGACACAAATGCTGGGTTTTGGCTCTCTGAGAGAAACTTTGAATCACCCACCCAGCTGAGTGCAAACCCTGCCCTCACCCGCCCCTCCTCCATGTGCAAACCTCACTGTGGATGCACACCAGCTGCTGCCCCATGCATGCAAACCCCATCCTGTGCACACCTGTGCTGTGTGCAAACCCAGCCCGGGGTGCATACTTGCACCCTGTGCATGCCAATCCCAATTTGTACACAGCCCTTCCCTGTGCACCCAAACCCCCACTCCTCCCTGTTCTCCTTGCACACACCCATGCGGATGTGTGCTTCTCCCAGTCAACTGCCCAGGAGAGCATATCAGCAATGAATCCCTTCTCTTGGTGGCAGGAATCTGCTGGGGGGTGGGCAAATGCTCCTCCAGGAGGCAGTGCCAGTCCTTGCGTGGGGGGGGGGGTTGAGCCCTGAGGGCAACAGGTGTTTCTCTCCTTCCCTTGGGATGTAGTATGCCTCCTTTGAAAGGGCTGGGCCAGGCTGTGAAAAGCCAGGCTGTCCTGCAGCTTGAGTGGGGTGCAGTGAGCACTCGCCGTAGCACACCAGTCCTGTAGCCGGTGCTGTTTAGTAATGGTGAATGACCTCCTCCCGCAGTGGGCCTCAGTCCTGTCAAACTGATTCCCCTCCTTTCTCATGTCTCTGCACTGGCAATCCACCAGCCACCCCAGCACCAAAGTGGCACCCACCTCCCTCCCTGGACGGAGGTGGCTGACTCCAGCCCCCTCCTGTACCAGGCAGTCGTACGGGTACCCACCCTGGCAGGGTCACAAAAACAAGATCAGGAGCTGAGGAAGAGCTGTAGCCAGGGAAGGAGTGGGGTGGCAGGGCTGCTCAACAGATCCTGGTGGGAGGGTGGCAGTGGCGGGAATTAGGATGGGTTTGAACATGTGCCAGGGTGTCCTAAGCCCTTGGAGGGACATACAGTGGGGCCAAGAGCCAAGGAGAGTGGATGGGTGGTCAGCTGGGGCATTGAGAAACATGAGCTCCAGCCTAGTCCAAACCACAAAAACAGAAGAGTGGGAGATGAATGCCATGTTTGGTGCAGGATGGACTCTTGCAGTGATTCCCCTTTTGTGTCCTGGTCACTTTCACTTCTTTGTCCAGGGTGCAGCTGACAGGGCCCCCCCCCCGAAGCAAATGGAGTGCAAATTTCCTGGCCTGCACCCTCTTACTCTTGATGACTAATCCTCCAGCAAAAATGTTCTTTAAACCACTCCTAACCTTGAGAACTGCAAGATCCAGATGCTGGGGCTCCACAGCCCAGGTTCTCATGCTAGCCACCTCTGTGGCTTGGCTTTCCAGCTTTCAGGGACAGCTGGGGTTACCCATGTGGGTCTCCAGCAAGAAAAGATCACAGCCCACGGCCACAGGCTATGCCATCTGCATTTGCCAACACGTGGGGAGTCAGGAGAGAGCAGAAACCCCCGCTCATCCCACACACATATAGGTGCGGGAGTGCTGGGGCATGCAGGGGATCAGAATTCTGGGGGGCAGTCTAGGGAGGCGGGGGCTGAGCTCACTGAGGACATCTTGGGGTCCCTGCAAATGGCAGGGATGCCGTGCAGTCAAAGGGCTGAACAGAAAGCCAAGGCAGGTGAAGGAAGGAAGAGAAGTGAGCACTGGCCAGGACTTTCCTGACCTGAGCCTGGGGAGGGAATGGAGGACTGCCCTGTTCACTTTAGTTAGTGACCCTAGCTTGTGCCCTGGCCCCTGCTGAGCCTGCATCCCATGTCTGGGGACCACAGTTCCTTCCATTTCCTGCCCGCTCTGACAGACCTGTAACTACAGGTGGGCCAATTGGGCTTTGCCCCACACGCGCCAGAGCAGCTCAGTGGACCCACTCTATTAAAGGGAGGGTTTCACAGCACTGGCTCCAAGCACCGCTAATTGCAAGGGGCGCATTTCAATCAGAACACGCCCTGGGCAGCATAAAAGAGCATTCCGGCTCCGCGCTCTGACAGTCAGCAAGGACCGCTGGCAGGGTCTAGGAGCTCAGTGGAGCAGGGCCAGCAAGGGAGCCTGCAGGGCCAACCCGCAGACTCACACAACTCCCCATCTCTGGCTCTGTGCAGGGCAAAGCGGCTTGGGCAAGTCAACAATGGTGAACACCCTCTTCAAGTCAAAGGTGAGCCGGAAACCCAGGGGGCCTGGCTACGAGGAACGAATTCCACAGACTGTGCAGCTACAGACCGTCACCAGAGGTAAGGCCCCATTGCAGGAACCATAGGAAGGACCCTTCCCTCCTCCCCCCATTTGTCTGCTTCCCCAGTGCAGGCCGCACTCACAACGTCCATCTCTCTGGGAGCTTGGCGCAGCCCCTTCTCCCACGCCTCCCTCAACAACATCCATCTCCCCGGGACTCTGGCTCAGACCTCCCTGCCATGACCCTCTCTCCCATCCTTCTGGAAGTCCCGGCATAGTCTTGGATCCTTCCCCACCCCCATGAGCTGTGGAAATAGCTCTTTGTGAGGCCCAGCAAGGACCTTCCCTCTCCCCACACCCTATAATTTCAGCAGCCTGTGCTGCCCTGGAGAACAGAGGCTCTGGCTCAGCTGCCACCATCCCAAGAGCAATCCTTTGAAAGGAACGCCAGTCTGCTCCCGGCTCATGCCCCTCTGTTGAGGGAGGGGAATGAGTTGTAGCAGGCATGGCGGGAATTCCCTGGCCACAGCAGGGATCCCATTGACTTCATTGGGAGCAGGCCCCAGCCCCATCCTCCCAGCCCAGCCTGCCAGGGCTCCAGCAGGGCAGTCATTGATGCCCCTGGCCTGGGCAAGCCTAGTGGGTGCTGTGCTCCTGGTGCTGGCCAGATTGCTGGTCTCCAGGGCTGCTAGTTCCAGGCCTGGGCTGCCCCACTGTATGTGCCCAGGGCAAGGCCCCAATGGGCATGTGCCCAGGCCAGTGGGGAGCCAGCAGAACCTGGTGAGGGGCTTTGTCAGCTGGCATGGGGGCCAGGGACCCCTAGAGTGGAGACAACCAGTGACCTTGCACCCCTCATCCCTTCTAGTTATTGAAGAAAAGGGTGTGAAGATGAAGCTGACTGTGACGGACACACCTGGGTTTGGTGACCAGATCAACAATGAAAACTGGTAGGTTCCTGCCAGGGTCCCCAGTTCTGTGGACCCCAGGGAAATCTAGCCAGACAGGAGGGAACCCAGAATGGCTGGCCAGGGGCAGGCCATCGAAGGAGCTGGGGCTGTGGGAGAGGGCACCAGGGTTACTCACCAGAGGGGAGGGCATGGTCTAAGCAGCTGGTTGCTAATAACTTGACACTCTGGAGCCAGAGGTTCGCACTCTGCACTGCAGACTCTGCCTTTCCACTGCATGAGTGAGATCCATTTACTAAGAGTGGATGTCAGAGGGGACTTTAAATCCCAGCTTATCTCTGCTCTACAAGGACACAAAAGCTCTTTAGTCACTTCTTAAGAGTAAGGGATTTGGTTACATCCTCAGGCCCACCTCTCTGAAGGGTTTGTCCCATGTTCACCAGTGACCTACCTGGGCACCTTCTGCTGTGTGCTGGTAGCTGCTCCAGTCTCCACCCCAGAGGTGGTTGCTTTTCAGTGGTGGGTGGGACAGTTGCTGTGTGTGTGTGCAATGGGGTCTAGGGCACGTTGGGGATGCACCAGCTCAATCTCACCCCTTCTCGCCTATCACCCAGCTGGGATCCCATCATCAAGTACATCAACGAGCAATACGAGAAGTACCTGAGAGAGGAGATCCTCATCAGCCGCAAACGGAAGATCCCGGACACCAGGGTCCACAGCTGTGTGTACTTTGTGCCACCCACAGGCCACTGGTGAGTTGGGATTGTTCTCTGCCGGTCCCCGAGCGCCCAGTGCCCTCCAGAGCTACCCTTGGGGGGAGTCTCACCAAGACGCACCACAGGGCAGGGTATCCTGCTGTCCACCCCCATCCACTTCCCATGGCTTCTATTAGGTCTCCTTGGCCCACCTTAAATTGCTCCAGGCCTTCACTTACAAGCAATTCACATGGGCCCAACTTCATCCAGTGAAGATGAACGTACTGGACCAAACCCTGCCCTTGGTTACCTCGGCGAGGACTGCTTGCTCCATAGTAACAGGGCAGAATCAGCCCCTAGATCTGAGCTGTTCCACTGAAGTCAGTCCTGAGCTGGCTGGCTGGCTCAGGGAGCTGCTAAAGGGGCAGTACCTGCTGATGGCAGTGACTCATTGGGCTGGCTAGATGACTGTGTGTAGCATATGAACACTTCTTAGGCCACGGCCTAGCGAACTAGTGTCCATGTCCCAAAGCGCTCAGTCTCTGTTTGAGCAAAGTCAGGGTCAGCCCCAAGGAGGGGTGGTGGGGCCTAACTGCTGCTGCCATTTTTCAGCACTAGAGGACTAGGCTGGCTGTTCCCATTGGCCCCTCTGGTCAGAGTACCTGGGGATGCCACAGGGCTGAGGCCGGGGGGGGGCTGTGTTGTGGGGTGGCAGGGAAAGCAGCATGAGGATGGAGGGACGCCCATCTCTTCACCAGCACGCCCCTGTGGCCATGCTGAATCTCTGGGGTGGATTCCCTTTGCAGGCTGCGTCCCTTGGATCTGGAGTTCATGAGGCGGCTGAGTAAGATCGTCAATGTGGTGCCAGTAATTGCCAAGGCGGACACCCTGACCCTAGAGGAACGAGCCGAGTTCAAGCAAAGGGTGAGGGGCTGCATGGGGGGGGAGGTGGAGCTCTGTTACTCCACTGGGGAGGAAGGGCAGGCTAGCACAGCTCTCATAGGAACCTCAGCCCCTTTGGGGCATGGCTGGATGTAGACAGCATGGCCCAAGATGCTGCTCATGGTTGGGGGCTGAGTGATGTTAAGGAGTGGGTGTGCCCCCAGCACTGAGAGCCGGTCAGGGTAAGATCACTCCAAACCAGATAGCAGTCCACTCGCCCATGGGTCTCTTGCAGCAAGACAGAGGTGTAGCAGTGTCTCCTCTGCTGCTGCCTGATCAGAGGCTCATTAGGAACTGAGTAGGGTCCCTGAAATATCCATGGCATCTTACACTAGCCAAATACCAGCTCCAGCAATGATTCTATGCCCTGCTGAAATCCCCTCAGGCCAGTCAGCTGGGTTCTCAGCACAAAGGTGTTCCTGTGTGCTGTTTACCAAGTGCCCTGCTCCACCCCAGGCGAGGCCACATTTCAGCTGTAGGAAAGATGATCCAGTCTTGTGGGCATTAAGGCAAATGGGAGCCGACTCCATGGCTAGCCCAGAGCACTTTCACAGGTGCTGTCTCCTGCAGATCCAGGAGGACTTGAAGACTCATGGCATCAGCATCTACCCCCAGGAGGATTTGGATGACAACCCAGACGACAGGCTTTTGAATAATAAAATCCGAGTGAGTGCTGGGGGCCAGGGAATGTGTGTTGGGGGGGGAGAGGGCACTAGCTAAGTGGGGGCCATTTGCCTGTGAGCAGCTGCTGTGGCCATGCCCTGGACCCCTCTTTGGGTTCCAAAAACCCACTGGCTGGTGCAGCTGTGCTGGACTGGGAGAGGGAGGAGAAGCCTGCCCCTGCTGGGTGGTGCCAGCACTCTCTGAGCAGAGAGCTGTCCCAGTGACTGTACACCCCCTTCCCCTGCAGGACAAAATGCCCTTTGCAGTGGTAGGAGCGGACACGGAGCATCAGGTGAACGGGAAGCGAGTCCTGGGCCGCAGGACCAAGTGGGGGATCATTGAAGGTAAGGGGCGTCTTGGATGTGGATCTGCTGCGGGGGGGCAGGGGCGGCTCCAAATACCCCCTCCTAGCACTGAGCACCCAGCTCCCGTGAGGCTGGACCACGGCTAACACTTGCTTTGTCCCCTGGAGTGACTGCTCTGTGGGCACAGGGTTTGTCTTAGAGCTCAGGCTGGCAGATCCACAGATCCATGTAGGTGGTGACCTAGAAAAGGGCCTTGCTGCACACTGGCTTGCCATGACACACTGCTCCATTTGTGTCTGCATTCCCAGCCCGTGCTGTTTGAGGCAGGCTCCTGGAGCCCAGCACCCTGGGTGTCCAGTGGAGACAGTCCCTGCTGTTCAAGGCCTAGTCCAGACATTCTCCTAGCTCCTTCCCAGGACCACTAGCTGGATGCCTTTCCAGTCCAGTCCCCCTCTAGTCCAGAAGGTTTCCTTTGACTGAGAGATGGGCTGCAGCCCAGTGGTGAAAAAGGAGTCATGCTGAGGGCACACAGAAGCTAAATTCTTGGCTCTTTATAGAGAGATTCTAGTGCAGCCCAGACCCAAAAGCACAGTGGGGCCAGCACTGGGGCGTAAGGAGGAGCCAGGACTTACAGAACGTTGCCCAAACTTGTTAGATCCCAGAATGTGGGGTGAAGGTTCAGACTGGCCAGTCCTGCCTGGCTGTCCCTAGTCAGGCCCTTCAGCCCCCATCCTGGGGCCTGTGTATGTTGGGGCAGTGGGCAGGGTGGCTGTGTTCACACACAGGCATTATTTCAATACAAGTTGTGTCGAAACAACTTGTATCGAAATAATGCCTTATTTCGAAATAACTTAATTTGAATTAACAGTTTGTTAATTTGAATTAAGGAAAAAAGCTCAAAGCGAAATAGCAGTTTCAGGCAACAGTTATTTTGAAACAAGTCACCGTTGTTTCGAAACAACATGTTCGAACGGCATTGTTTCGAAACAATTGTTTCGAAACAACGTCGTTTTGTCCCCACGTGGGGTTTAAGTTGTTTCGAAACAACGCCATTGTTTTGAAACAACGGGTGCCGTTGTTTCGAAACAACCGTGCGTTGTGTGAACAGGGTATTTCTTATTTCGAAACAACCTCTGTTGTTTTGAAATAAGAATGCTGTGTGAACACAGCCGGTGAGAGCTGGTGGGAACCATCCCCAGAGCACTAGGGCCTGGAGCAGGTAATGCTCTTGCGTGAACACTTGGGGCTGCTGTCCACACCAGGGAAGTGCAGCAGGCAGGCATCCTCCCAAGCCAGGCCTTCCCGGAGTACCAACACAGCAAGTGCCCCAAGGAACGCCTCCCCGAGAAAGGGCCCGTAGGGCAGCTGGAGCCTGGTACTGCCTGGGCTGTGCCCACCCCATTTGTTTTGTCCCACTCAGAGCACTGTGTGACACAGGCTATACTGTGAGCCCAGTGGCAGAGCTGGAGTGACACTGGCATAGTACATGCCAGTGCCTCACTCTCCGGAGAGCCAGGACACATGCTGGACTCCATTCACCCGCCTCCTGAACTCATTGGAATGATGCTAGTGCTGAAATTGGCCCGTGAGCTCTGCCAGGCTGGCCCCCAGCATGACTCTTGTCCAGAGATCAGTGTCCCAAACTACAGCTCCCTTGAGCCACACCCTACGGCCGGGATGCTCTTGCAACCAGTGCCAGGAACATTCGTGCCCCCCCCCCCCCCCCCCCCCCCCCCCCTCTCCAAGTAATTGCTGCAGCCTCAAGCCTTGTGGTTCCTTGCACCTGCGCCTAGTGGTTGCTGTGGAGCAGCTGGGGCTGGAAAGAGCCTTTGGAGAGAGTTATTGAGGGCCTCATTTATCAAAGACCATTGGAAGCATGCAGCCAAGGTGCTGCCAGGGAAACTGTTCACATGTTGGCTGAAGGCTCCCAGCTGCTGCCTGTCCGTGCTCTGTGCCAGAGGGAGACCGCGCCGGCATCTCACTGTGCATGGTAGGGCCTAGCACAGCTGCCAGGGGAGTCGCTGGAGCTGTCATGACACTTAAACACCCATGCACCTAGGCGCGCACTGAGCCTCAGCAGGCACGTGCTCACTCTGTGGGGCTGTGCAGGGACACCTTTAACAAAACAAACGTGAGGACTGACCAGGACCTCCTGAGGTCATCTAAGCCAGCCCTACACTGAGGCAGGACCAAGCAAACCTACATCAGCCCTGACAGGGGGTTGTCCTTTGTGATGGGGACACCAACAACCCTCCTTGGACACCTCTAGACCCTAACCGAACCTTAGCCAGCAGATGTGTGCTAATGCATATCTACCGTTTATGGGTGTAATTGTAGAGCTGAGGTTGTCTTCTCACCTATGTCACAATCCATACTGTCCACCACCCCCTCCCCAGCCCCCCGCTATCCTGCTCTGTGCAAACCCTCTGTCCTCAGCCATATCACAGCACTCACGGTGAGAGGGACACCAGCGTCCATCCACTAACATGTATGGTCTCCCACATGCCCTCCTGTACACGTGTGTGCAAAGCCTCTGATTCACACTGCTACCATGCACACAGCTTTCCTACGCAGACACACAGCAACACCTGGGAGCAGCTCCCTTGCACACACATATGGCCACATGCGCAACCTTAAGACTCAAAGGAGAGTGCTCCCAGGACTGGCCATGGTAACGGGTTCCCCGAGGTCCCCTGGCTGCCCATACTCACTGCGTGTACATCCGTGCAGGGCAGGGGAAGCACCATGCCTAGGCCACTTCGTGGGAACGTTGCCCTGGCATTGAAGTAACACTTTTGAACAGGGAGAGAGCCGTTTTGCTGAGTTTGCAGTGGGGTGCTCCCTCCCAACCCCATTACCAATGCACATAGATGGGAGACTGCTGCCCCCTAGTGACCACCTGCCTCCTTGCAGCTCCCAGCCAAAGTTGAGGCTGCCTGGCTTGTAGAGTCCAGTGCCTGGATAGGGCAGGATCTAGTGCCCTGGGAAAGGACAAAGCAGCCCAGATACAGTGGAAGGGCAAGGCAAGGGATGGGTCAGGTGTGGGACATGGGGTGCTGCCCTAAGCAAGGTGTCTTTGAATGCACTCCTGAATCCCTCAGTTCTCTGCCCAGGGACTGCAGCTAGTCCAGGTCCCAGCCTGCGTGTGCCTCTTGTTTTTCAGTAGAGAACCCAGCACACTGTGAATTCCCCCTGCTGCGAGACCTGCTCATCCGGTAAGACATTGAGCTGAGGCCAGGGAGAGGGGGTACAGCCTAAGGCAGGGGGGGACTGGCATGTCATGGGCAGCCCTTGTGGGACTGGGAGAGGGGGTGATGCTGCTGCAGGGGGAAGGCTAACAGCCCTGCATAGCTGACAGCAGCATAAAAGACACTGTCGCTCCCCGTGGCCAAAGGCTGGCTCTGTATAGCACAGCTTCACCTGTGCAGGGGCCTCTGGCTGCAGGGCCAAGCTGCTCTTCCTGCCCCATTACCCCTGCCTCTTGGCCCCCTCCCAGGTCCCACCTGCAGGATCTCAAGGACATCACCCACAATGTGCATTATGAGAGCTACCGTGTACAGCGGCTCAATGAGAGCAGCCAGCAAGCACTGAGCCCTGCTGATGGGCTGCTGGGAAAGCAAGAGGTGGAGAGCAACCTCTGAGTGGAGGACAACACCCCTGGACTGTCTGAGAGGGGAGGAGCCATGCTGAAACCCCACTCCTGTACAGAGCCCCTCCTCAGTGCCGTGTCCACACGTCCTAGTGATGAGCCGGACACCTTCCACACAGCAGCGACAAGCAGGGAACAACTCTTGTGTGGACAGGCCAACCACTACCTCCTGGGCCCCCACTGCTCTCCTTCTGCTTCCCCTGCTCCCCTCACCCCCCCCCCAGCTCCAGCTGTTCAGAGCTGCACTCCCACTTGGGGATTTTGCATGGGCTCAGGAGCTCCCTCTAATCCTCAACCAGCCCTCCCCAGTTCTGGAGGGGAGCCCCTGCTCTACCTCTCAGGCCAGTGGGCCTGATCCCTCCGAGACCCAAGCAGCACCTGGTGAAGGCATTGGCCTTTCCCACTCATTGCCTTGGTAGCCCACGTCATTCCTGAGAACTAGGGTCGCCTCACTCCAATCATCCTCAGCAGAAAAGAAAGCCTTGCCCTGTATCTCCTAGCACCTGCCCCCCCCCAAAAGGGGCACAGATGCTCCTTGCTGCAGGGTATGGGAGCCCTTGGCCAGGGAGGGGAAGAGCCAGACCTTCCTGTGGGGGAGTGAGGGAAGCTCTGGGAGGTGATGGTACCCAGCCAGCCTCTTTCATGACAAGGGGCAGCCCCATGAAATTCCTTGGGGGTTAGACCCACTCCATGGAGGTCTAGATGTGGTAGCTGCCCAAGGATGAGGGGAGAGATGGGATGGTCAGCACCATGGGTTTTGGGATAGTAGAGAGGGAAGGAGACCCAACCAGCTGCCCTGGCAGAGCCACCAGCACCGTGTGTGTGACCCACAAGTGGGCTGGGAAAAGTCATGGGGGGCACAATGCAGGCTGCCCCAGGCAGGGAGAGTGGCCAGGGCTGGGATGACTCTGTCATGGGATGAGTGCTAGGCAGCAGGAGGAGCGAGGGGTGTCATGGGGCAGTTCTCAGGAACTGCTCCTGCTGCCCTCAGCACAGTGCTTGGCCATTTACACAGCTCTGACAGCTAGGGTTGGGGCTGGGACAAGGACTAGGACTGCATTGGGCTGGGGCTGCTTCTCTTGCTGGATGCTCTGGCCACCCATTAAAGATTCCCCTGCAGCCCTGGGCCTGGTGTCTGTTCATCCCTCTGAGGGTTTGAGGCTCCTGCCAGGCAGGTAGTCCACCTCTCCCTGCTCAGGGCATGTCCCTCATTCCACTGCCTCTAATCCCTGAGCACCTGGAGACAAACCCTTGAGCCTGCAAGGGACTGCAAAGTGAAGGCTGCAGCCCGCCCCTTGCAGGGCTGGAGGAGGCAGCAGAGTCCAGCTGAAGTTATGTCCTGGACAGCCAGGAGAAGCCCAGCCTGCCCACTGCCCTTCTCCGTGAGGTCCCAGCCAGCACACTGTCCAGCCCAGCCTCCCATCTCTGGTAGTGAAAGCCTGCTCCCTGTCCCCTTCCTCCACGAGAGGGCTGCTCTGACCTAGTTTTAAAACTGGCCCCACAGCTGCCCCAATCCAGCTTCTGCCCCCTTATTCTTGGGGTTCAGCTGGGGTCTGCTCACACCCACAAACTATCTCTGGCCTGCCACTGCCCTGACCCCACAGGCAGGAGCAGCTGAGCCGAGCCCAACACTTGCAGACTCTCTCCTTGGGTAGCTCCCCACACCCTGCCAGCAGGGGGCTGTACACCCTTCAGGGCAGCAGTCAGACAGTGCCGGCTCTAGGATAATACCCCTGGAGTCCCCCAGTGCTGGGCACTGCACAACCAGCAGACCACAGCACTGTCCCCAGTCACACGTGCCAGCCAGGTATCAAGAGCTTCATACAGGCACTGGTTGCCTAGGGCAGATCCACGGGGTGCCTGGCTGCTTTGAATACATTCCCATGGGGCTTAGCAGAGCCTGCCCCAACCCCACCCTCCTGTCCATTTAGGGCTGACCAGGACTGGTAGCTGAATGGTGCAGCAGAAGTGTGGGGCTGGCTTGCTCTGCCATGAGCTTTCTGAGTGGCCCTGCCATGCCCTGGCCAACGCTCCTCTTTGCTCATGCTGCAGCACTGGTTCACCAGCTGCTAAGGAGGGTAAAACATACACAGCGGACTGGTCATCAAGTGCAGAAAAGCCCGTGTCTGCCCAGCACAACCCTGCAGTTCCCCATGTACAAGGGCAACACAGGTTCACTGGGACCATGCCAGAGGATCTCTGCCACAGCCACTGCAGTGCCTGCTGTGGCGGCCAGGTAGGCTTTTGATAGGGGATGCAGCCTTGTAGGGCAAGGAATCTCCCAGGAGCTAGAGGAGATACATCCCTCACACCTCGGTAGGACCCTGCATCCCTGTTCTCTTGAAAACAGCCTGGATCCTGCTCTGGCTGGGTTCCAGCTCAGGGCTGGCCCACAGTACTCACAGGACAGCTAATGTGCAGTCCAGAGCGGCGCCTGTCCCTGCTCCATGGAGCCATCTGGAGAGAAGAAAAGCTCAGCACACCAAGCAGTCTTGCCTGGAGACCTGAGCAAGGATTTTGTCCCCCAGCACCTGGGATCTGAATCTGGAAATTGGGACTAGCCCTTCCCAGGGGGCTGAATCCACAAGAAAGAGGAGTTAGCATGGGAAGAGGGCCACATCAGGCCTAGATAGTGCCATTCCCTTGTCCCTCGGAGCTGGATTCCTCCACATTCCAGGGGGAGGGGGGTAGCACCTGCCTCTTCTCGCCAGCTCACTTAATCATTAGCGAACATCTGCAAAGGAGTCTGGCCCTGCCTAGCCAGCTTCCGTGCTGCTTGCCACAGGTTCTGCTGGCAGGGGGTGGGGGGGAAGCAAGTCCAGCTGCCCTGGGACAACGAGAGGTGCTGCGAGCAAGTGCAGAGAGTGCTCCAGCCAAATCATTGCACCTGATGTGCAACCAGGACAATCACCCAGCCTGCTATTTGATGTCAGGCTGACCACAGCCACAGCCATTCAGCCCCCTGTGGAAATCAGGCCCCAGTTGTCACACAGGGGCTGAGAGACCAGGATCAGCCAGCATCTTCCATGTGAGCAGACGCTTCCCTTCTCCTCTGTCATCTTCCACCAGCCCCGACCTGCAGGGAACCCCATCACCACAGCCTTGCACACTAAAGTGCTGCTGTTCCCATGCAAGGGGCTGCAGGGACAGGGCTCAGGCCAGGACACTTGCTCTAAATATGCCTGAGCATCTGCAAAGTGCAGGAGGCATTCAGTTATTGACTCCTCAGTGGAGTCTCCTGGCACTAACCCAGCTGCTGCCAAAGATTAATGGTATCTTCAGCCGACTCACAGCATCTGGCCAGTCCAGATAGCTGATGGAACAAGTCCCAGCCTGCTGTTTCTTCCTAACTGGAAATTGGGACCTTGCAAGCAGCTGTGAGGAAGGAATTACTCCTGCTGCTCAGTAAATACCATGGCAGCTGAGACTAGCCCCCCAGGGATGTGCAGGGGGAAGCAAGCCAAAGAGAACTCCCCAGCATGAAGTGTGGGCCTGTCCAAGCCAGCCCAGCTCATGGGTCCCTATGGCTACTCCTCCTGCGGCTCATCTAGAACAGCAGTGACTATCAACCAGCTACCTGTCACACACAGCCAGCCCGACCCCTGCTCCCACAACCCTAGCACAGGCAGGGCACCAGCCTGGCTTGGCAGTAGCTCTAGCCTCATCGGCATCTAGCTGCAAAGAGCATCCAACCTCATGTTCCTCTGTGCTGCCAAGCCTCTGGCTATAATACAGTCTCTGCGTGCACTCACTCCCCTTGCTTTGCATGGGGGCTGCAGGGCAGGACTCAGGCAAGCAGGATTCATGGCACCTAATCCTCTGCCTTGCAACACTGAGACCTGCCCCAAGTGCTGCCAGGTAGGGCCTGAGTCTCACTGATCCCAGTTTTGTGCTAGTGCAGCCCTAGTGACTCCATTGCAGTCCCTCCTGATTTACACCAGCATGGGTAAAACCAAAAGCAGGCCCAGCGCCAGTGTGAAGGGCCTGTTGGGGCTGGCTAGGTGAGGTGTGAGTCTGTGTGGATGGAATCTTCTGAACTGGCTTTCCCAGTGCTACGTGGCAGCTCCAGCAGGCAGGGAGAGGCAGGAGAGCTAGTTTTATGGAGTTCCCATAGCCAGGCCCAGCATCACCATGAACACAGGTTGCTCATTAACTAGCCCCCCATTAATGATTACTCTGCGGCAGCTGGCCTGCCAGCCCTGAGCACAGAGGAGAAGCTGAATGAGCACAGAAGAAGCTGGATGCAGTCCCAGAAAGCAGGTCTCCCTCAATGCCACAGCAAACCTATTAATGCAGAGGCCCCTCCACCTCCTCCAGTTTTGGGCTCAGTGCTGCTGTGGGTGGGACCAGACCCTCTTTTTTACTCCAGGCTGAGCGAAGGCAGAACACAAAGTACAGTATAGTCATTGTAAAGGTGTTTCCTCCTAACTTCATTTCCCCAACCAGGGTTCCACCCCCTTTGCCCAGGTAAGAGCAAACTCCAATCCCTGGCTCTGTCACTTGGGCGGTCCTTCAGGCTGCACCCAAGATTGGCAGGGCACACTCTAACAACAGTCTCTCAGATCAGTTACAAGCCCTACACGCCCAGTGCATGCCACAGGGTGCAGCCTGAGCCAGCATTTTGAGCAAGGGGGGCCTTGATTCCTTGCCTTCCCACCTCGTTCTGGGCTTTGAAAGGCCAAAGCCACTGCGATCGATACCAGTTGCTGGGATTCTTCCATGCAAAAGGCACCATGCCAGTCATCGAGCTGAACGCCCGCTCCTTGATTGCCCCCCTGGGGATCGTCCGGTTCTTTGAGATCTTCCTGTCCTGCACGGCCTTCAGCCTGGTGGCAGCCGTCAAGGCTTTCCACGGGTCCTATGGGGCCTGGTGCATGTTCACCTGGTGCTTCTGCTTCATAGTGTCCGTTCTGATTGTGGTGCTGGAGCTCATTGGCTTGCATCAGAAGCTGCCACTGTCATGGGATGACTTCACTAGTGCCTTCTCCATGCTGGCAGCACTCATGGTCTTCACCTCCTCCTTTGTGTACCCTTCCATCTACATCTCCGGCATTTGCACTGGCACCATATGTGCTCATGAGGCAGCAGCTACGGCCATGTCCTGCTTGTGCTTTGTTGCCTACGCCGTTGAAGTGGGACTGACCCGAGCCAGGCCCGGTGATATCAGTAGCTTCCTCGCCACCATCCCTGGTCTTCTGAAGGTCTTTGAAGCCTACGTGGCTTGTCTTATCTTCTCCTTGGTGACTAACAACCTGGGATATACTCAGGAACCTGGCCTGCAGTGGTGCATAGCCGTCTACTGCATCTGCTTCATTGTCACATTGCTCATCATCATCTTCACTATTGGACGGTGTCTCTCCTACCTACCCTTCCCTCTGGAGAAAGTCCTGGTTGGTTACAACTGCTTGGCTGTGCTTATGTACCTGACGGCTGCCATCATCTGGCCCATCTACAGCTTCAGAAATAATCCCAGACCCAGTTCATGTGCCCGCAATTGCCCATGGGACAGTTTGCTGGGTGTGACCTTCCTCACCTTCTTCAACCTCATCGCCTACATCATAGACTTGGTATACTCCTCCAAGATGGTCTTTGTGACCAGGGCAGCCTAGCCATGTGAGAAGCTGCACCCATGGAGGTACGAGCCTGCAGCGGGAGCCACCAGTACTGAAGTGGTGGCCAGGGATGGGGGCTGCCCACCACCCATGTAGAGCTTCTTTGGCCTCCGTGGTTTTGTATTTCTTCCACCCCACCCTGCCTCCTTGGCATGTTCATGAATTTGTGGAGTGGGGTGGGGGGTGTTATGTGTATGTTTGATTTGCCGTTGCTCCAGCAAATCGGGGCTGGTTTGGTGCATGCTGCAAGGAATCAGGGCATTACTGCAGGACATGATGGGATGGGATGGGATTGACTGGGACAGATGGGGCAAATGCTGCCAAGACATGCTTCCTGCTGCCCATGTGCACAGCGACTTGTGAGAGAGCTGCAGAGGGGCGCCTAAGTGATGGTTTACAGAGTCGGACCCAGCCAGCCCAAAATCCAGTGAAGTCAGTGGGAGTCTCTTCATTTCTGTGTGCATGGAGGAGCCCTGGAAGCCCAAACAGCACTGGAGGAGCACCTGAGTCCCGGCTAAAGGGGGAGTTGTGAGCTTTATACTGAGGGACTTCCCATGCTCTAGATTCTACACTGGAATGAAGTCAGGTAAACATGGCCCAGGGCTGCCACCTCCTTCCCTCCAGGAAGCATGAGCTCCAGGGCTGCGGCTATGCAAACAGTTGTGGGTGTCAGCTGGGACAGGGAGAGGAACCTGCCAGGGGGGTGGAGTAGGTATGGCATGGGGGTGGTCAAGAGTACCTGGCTGCAGGGAGAGGTGGGGGTGCTAAATTTTCCATCTTCTATCTGCTTTTCTCACCTTCCCCTGACACCCCATTAGAGCCAAAATCCAGCTTTCAACCCATTCCCCAAAAGATATCTCACTATTCAGCCAGGCCCCCACTTACCCTGCTGATCCCTAGGGCCCTTCTACTCCTTTCCAAACCTACATGAAATTGGTAGCTGCCCCATTCATGCTCCCTTCTTCATCCCCATATTCCTCTTAGCCTCCCACCTCCCTTTCTCTGGCACTTCACAAATCCCTCCCTATCCCCATTGTTGGCCCCACAACCCCATTCACAGGTTGGCCCCACAACCCCATTCACAGGTCTCCACATTCTCATATAGCCACCCACACCCCTGAGGGCAGTCTGGAAGGAAGCTATCCTTCCACCTGAGTCCAAGGGACATGGCAGCCATCTTGCTGAGGGCAGCCTGTGGCTTCGGTCCTGCTGGCAATGATGGGAGATTGCCATCATTTGGAACAAGGGCTGAACTCTGTTAAGTAGAAAGCAAAAATGTCCGGCAAATCATGCTGCCCCATACACGTGTGTCTGTAACATTGCAAGTCTGGAGCTGGCAATGAGCCTGGTTTTAAGCGCTGTGTGTGTGTATGACCATGTGCACATGTGTGAATGCACACACATGTTTCTTCCCAGTCCTGGGCAGTAAGCCAAAAGTGCCTTGAGCGTGCTGTGTGTGTGGCCTCTGGCAAAGTGGGCACTTTCCCTATTGGTAGCTTCAGACCCCAGCTTAATCGTTTTCCTGAGAGCTGCCCTCGTTCTCTGGGGCAGACACTTAAAGGTGATTTCCAAAGGCGTTTTTTTTTAAATGGGGCTTTTACTCTTTTTTGTTTCTTTACGGTTGTGAAAAGTATGGGAGTTTTTCCTGCTTGTTTTGTATCTTAAAAATATCAGCAATGGCAAGTTTTGTCTCCTAGTTTTTCTGAAGAGGCTCCAGAATATATTGTGAGGTCTCATGGCAGAAATTAAGGGCTGGGTTTGTTGATTTTTAGCAAAAGCATCCTTTCTCTGAAATGTTAATTTGTCATTGGAGTTAAATATGCCTAAAGACCTCCCCCTCCCCATGCAAAAAACAAACAAAGTGTTTAAAACAGTCTGATTAGAAATTCCTTCATCATACCCTGTCAGTTATTCAGCTTTCACATTCTTGGCTTTTTTGATCTCGTCATTTCACAAGTTCTCCTTTCACAATCAAGTCTTTCCAGGCTAGAATGGACTAGAATGTCTAAAGTGAAAGACAAACACAAGAAAAAATGTTAAATGACAAACCCTTTCAGCCCTTCTTTCTCCATCATAAAGAAGCAGTAAAAGGACACAAAGCCAATGTATCACCCTTTGCAGGTCACATTTAAGGCTCATGACCTGAAGCGGGTTTCAGAAGGCCTCAGTCCACGATTTCTCCTTTCAATGGTAGCACCAGAGGGAGCAGGGCATTTTCTGAGTGAAAGAGATGTGGAAAGGGCTACAGAACTTTCCTCAGGAAAGAGTATCCCGCCTCTGTTGATTTAACTGATTCTAGCTGACGTGAACTGAACAGTCGTTGTATTAAACCTGGACCCTGGTGTGCTGCAGAGAAATCTGGGGGTATCTAAAGCAAAAACAACGCCAGTGCTTTTGATTTTGTCTGGCCAAGCCTAATGGAGTGAGATCATGAAGATGGAATGGACTTAGCTGCTGTATTCTCCAGCTGCCAGTACACTCCCGAACCTTGGACTAACCCAGTGAGCCCAGACAGTGCAGAAGGGGCTCAGTCTCAGCTGGACACATACTATGTACAGAGCCATGACTAGGCATTTTAGTGCTGGGGAGCAGCAAGCATATTTGTGCCCCTTACAGGGGTTTTTGAGAGCATTTTTTTTCCTTGTCATTTTTTTCATCCCATGGCTTTGCTTCCTGGGCACTGCCCCATTCCCCGCGACCTGGTTACAGCCCTGACTGTGTACGTCACTTGGGTGTGTTCATTGTTCCCGAGGTCAGGTGTGCACTGTAAATAAAGTTTAAAACCTGTCAGTCTGTGCTGGTAATGTCTTGCTTTGGGTTTTGGCTGAGCACAAACCATGGAGTTCCTACATTCCCAAAGCACTTTACATGTATTAAAGAAGGATGGTGGTGGGCTTAAGGTACTCGAGTGGAGGGCTGAGTTAAGTTCCTGGCTCTGCCACAGGTGACCCTGGGCAAGGCATTTCACTTCCCTCTGCCCAGTTCACCAGCTGTAGTGCGGGAGATGGTGCCAGTTTTCCCTCACTGTTTGATTGTCTCGGTTAGTCACAGTGGAAGCTGCATGGGGCAAACCCTGTCTCTCACTGTGTGTCTGTGCAGCACCTATATATCCTCTTGGCTGAGGCCTCGAGTTGCCACTTTAAATTTAGAATAACTATTGCCTTGGGAGTGTGTCCAGAATGAGGCTGTGAGCCTGAAATCCCCTGCTTCTCTATGGCCATCACTACTAATGGACGTTCCAGCACTGAAATCTGGATGAGCAGAGGCCATAAATTATCTCTGGGGATGGGGCTCAGCACCACTGTTCCCTCTAAGCTGTGCATGTGTACGCGCGCACACGGGTCATGAAACCTGCACACACGACAAAATAAAGTGCACACAAAAAAATTCAATAGTGCTAATATTGGTGCTCACAAAGAAATGTTTTTGCACACACAAAGACATTGTTTGCGCACACAGCCTATGAGTAATTAGAGGGAACATTGCTCAGCACTTGGGGATTTCTGTTCATTCCTGAAGAAGACCGATCCAGGGAAACAGGGATGTAGGGGCTAGCTGCCAAACTGCACAAGTTCCCATAATTTCCCATCAGTTGTTGGTTTAGTGGTGCTGGTGTTGATGGCCTGTCATAGACAACAGTGGATGATCGGGGGTGGGTGGGAATGGACTCTACCTTGAATTACCTGTTACCTGGACTCCGGTGTGGAGTGATGCCTGGGGTAGTCTGGCCCCAAAGAGTCACCTGCCCTCGGCCCTTGTGACTGGGGAGGTGAAGTGGAACATCTTGGGGTGGCACCAGACCTTGGGAGATAGTAGGGAGTAGGGCTTCCCCAGTGACGGCTGGAAGCTAAAGAAAAGGGTTGGAAAGAGGCTTCTAATCCTAGACCTGTTGGGTCTTTTCAGTTCCCAGAGTGCACAGCATGTTAATGGTGAGATACTGTGTCTGGTGAGGATGGGGACTCTGCAGATGGCTGGTGGGGAGGGTCCAGCAGGGAGGAGGGCTTAAGTTCCATTTGTGTCTCTGGCAGGGGCAGGGTCTTCTTAATTGTGCCCTTAAGATAGCAGACATCTAGTACTGAACTAACTGGTCTTGCTTTGCATGTCTATACAGCCATTTATGGATCTCTAAGCACTTTACTCACAGGCTCTCATTATGACACATAATACCCATTGACCAGCTGTGGAAACTGAGGCACTGAGGCATGATCTGACCTTCCTAAGATCTAGGTGGGTGCTAGTAGCAAAGTTAAGAACAGTGTTTAGGAGTCCTTGCTCTACCCAAATAGATACACATCAGTAATCCAGCTCTGTTCATCAGTGTCATGGGACCCAAACCAAAGTGCTGCCAGAACACTGAAAGGGAAGCAGGGGACAAAATGCAAAAGATACAGACCAAAGGAAGGGAAACCAGGAACTGGTGTGGGCTGGAGTTTCTAAAAGATCTTGCAACTGCAGCGTGAGAGGCGGAAGTGAATGCTGCATACACTGAATGTGTTGGCAGCTTCCCAAGTTCAACCCTAGGTCACATGAAGTAGTGGATGTTATTTAAGGATGCGTGAACATCAGACTTACTGTGAAGGTGCTGCTGGTGAAGACTACAAGTCCCAGAATGCTGTGGCTCCAAGCCCTTGCAAGATATATTGTACTAGAATTCTGTCAGATGCAGGGTGGCCAGCGTCTGCATTTGGACTTAGGTGCAAAGAGTGTTGGGCCAGGGAGTGTAGCTTAATGTATGTACAGCGCATAGGACAAAGTGTGTCCTCAGTGATGGCCTCAAGTACTAAAAACAACAATAGCTCTTGAGCTGCCATCTAGTGGTAAACTTCGGGATATTACCACCATCTGTCCACACCAGTCCAAAAATTTCACCCTCTTTCTGGTCCTGGCTTGACTCTGGGAGTATCTGGTTTCAAGCTGTCCAAGCCCTGCCTGTTCTGGGTGTGGTGGTGATATGACATGGAAGCTGAAGCAGGGAGACATTTTCATTGTGAACATCAGATCAGATCCAACATGGGGCAGTGGGAGCCGCCGGACAGTTTGTAGGAAATGAGGGAGTGTGCTGCACCAGGGATTGTCAGTCCAGGTCCTAGTGAAGAATTGTCTATACTGACCAATCTGAACTGACCCATGGACAGGCTTGCTCTTCGGAGGGCTCCCCTATATCATGTGGGGAAGCTTGCCCTGCCTGCATTAGGCTTGGTCTATGGCTATGTTGCCCAAGTCAGCTGGTGTGGAAAGTTGGACTGAGCATGGGGTTACTAGATACCTAAATAAGAAAAAACCCTGAATACTGGGACTATCCCTATAAAATCGGGATTTCTGATTGGCTACTCCCCACGGTTGCACCCTCAGCAGCACAAAGTGTGAAACTTTCCTCTGGGCAGAGGGGTCTGCCCAGGAGCTGTGCCCTGGAAAGGGAAGAGGCATGTGAGGAATACAAAGCTACTCTGTAATCTGTTCTGACTTTGTGTTGGCCTAGCAGGACCAGCATGGAGGGTCCAGATGCCTAGCCCATCCTATGGCACTAGATAAGAGAAACACAGGTGGGACGGTCTATGGGCCTGAAAGGTTTGATCAGGCCTTCATGACCTTACCGATGACACCGTGACAGATGAAAGGGTTTGAGTATGGGTTATGCCCTAGTCCTACCTGAAGGGGAGGAGGTTGCCTCGCCTGTGAACCACCCATTCTCACCAGGAAGGAGAGAGGGCGAAGGGCTATCTGTCATTTCTGAGAGGGAGAGTCCAATAACAGTGGGCACTCCACCGTGGTTTGGAGAAGGTGATTGACGATGATATTGGTGATTATAACCAATACTGCTGACTAACAGGTCGAGAGCTCTCTCAGAGTTGCCCAAGAGAAAGGCCTTGGCAGGAGGGTCCCCCAAGTGGGATTTGAACTGAAGTTGTGGTCCTCACCAGTAACTGTTGAGGGGGGCGACTTACTATCAGGCCTTATGGGGCCGGAGGGCATGGAAGAGACCCCGCCTGGAGGAGGCTGAAATATTTCAATTCTCCCCTGGGGTCACGGTCTGTACCCAGAACGGCTGAGGTCTCCTCTGGAAAGAGGGCATCACCTCCAGAAGGCAGATCGAGGACCACCTGTTGTGAGGCGGGCGGGGGCACTCTGGCTTCCCATAGCCAGGCTGCGTGGCGCAGGGTTACAGCCAAGGCCATAGTGCAGGCCACCATATCCACCGCGTCCAAGGCTGAAAGGAGGAAGTCCTGGGAAGCTATTTTACCTTCCCCCAGGAAGGCATCATACTCTTCCCTCGCCGCTAGTGGGAGTATGTGTTTAAATTTGTGTATGCACTCCCACACATCCAACATGTATCTACTAGTCAGGGCCTGATTGTTTGCAACCCGCAACTGGAAGGCTGAGGAGGAGTAAACTTTGTGGCCCAATAACTCGAGCTCCTTGGTGTCCCTCGATGTAGGGGGGGGGGGGGATCTTGGGAGGCCTGTCCCCGCCCTAAGGCTGCCTCCACCACCACACAAGGTGGGACTGAGTGGTGGGTAAGTGAGGGGAACTCTAGCCCCCGGACCCTGTACTTGAGTCCTGCCACATCCAAAACCGGGGAGATGTAACCTTGGTTTTGCCAGCAGGAGGAGGCCAAGTCCCAAATGCTAGAATGGAGGAGAACCATAACTGGTTCCACCGACGAGAAAACTGACCTGAATAAGGTGTCAGAGGGTGTTTCAGAGAATTTAACCTCCATGCCCATGTGGGCTGAGACACGGCGCAGATCAAAGTGCGCCAATAACTCACCCACATAAGTGCACAGCATCGAGTTCAGTGCTCTCACCGGTGCCAGATGGGCTGGTGCCGGCGAAGTTAGAGGAGGTCTCTTGAGGGGACCATTCATGGGGGCAATACCAAAAGGGCAACGGCACCAAAAGCCAGCACCAAAGCCATTTGGAGCCCCTTGAAGCCCCTTCCCCTGAGCAGGGGGAAACCTCTCGGGGTGGCAGCAGGGATGGCAGAATAATATGGTGCCACGGGGACGGCTCCACAGTACTGGGACTCACAGCGGGCTCTGGTGTTCAGGGTACCAAGGGCCAGTGATGGGGAAGGCGAACGGTGCCATATGCGCGGCACCAAGGCCTTCAAAAGGAAGACCGGCTTCCCCTTCTAGGAGACGCTGGAGAAGGAGGTGTAGGCAACAGGAGCGCCCTCGCCGCCTCCACTGCCTCCGAGGTCATTGGGATTGGTACCGAGGCTGATCGGTCCCGGGGGGGAGCCCCGTGTCAAAGAGGCAGGGCTGTGTCCTGCGTCACCTTTTGGCACAGTGCCAGGTGCGGGGCTCTGGCGCTGAACTGGACCCCGAAGCCTCAGGAGAGGAGTGCCGGGTCTGCGTGGAGGCCAGGGCATGGGGCCTCTGCTCCCTGTCCTTGATTGTCCTCGGTTTAAAGGACAGACATGGAGCATGTGGTGACCATCTGGCTTTCACCCAGACACCGGAGGCACTTCTCATGGGGATCGTCCCGGGGGAAGTCCTTGCCACACTCGGCACAAGGCTTAAACCCCGGCATGGCGGACAGCAGCGGAGTGCGGTGTTCCAGCCTGGAAAGGGAGACCTTCAGTGGGACTAAGTCTACAAATAGGTTCTCCTAGTCGGACAAGAGGCTCATACAGCAATGACGGACAGGCTGCTTGTGAAGCAAGGAGCAGGCAGTTCCACAGCCAACACTAAGGCAAAAGAAATGAAACTGGGGAGGAGTTGGGCGGCAGCCACATATATAGCCATGGGGTGGTGCAGGGACCAGTGGCTGCCTGCCCTCTTCTGACAGGCTTGGGCAAAAAATTCTGACCAATCCGGCGCTCCAGCACAGAAACACCTATTTCTGAATGTATCCGAGCAGCACTCGAAGAAGAACTGGTTTGACCAGGCAGAACAAAGAATCTGGCTCTCAGGACAGTGCTGGTGGAGGGGGAGCTGGAGGCAGATAGAAAAGCAAGACAGGCAGAAAGACACCTCGGGAGGGCAGAGCTGACTGGAGAAGCTGGGCTGTGTCGTGGAGCTCGCTCCTGGGACGGTAAGACTCAAGATCTGACACACATGCTAGTTGTTCTAAATGCCTTTTTTCGCTAGTGCTCTGGTCTCCTGTCAGCCTCCTGTTTGCAGTGGCTCCGTGGTCCTGCTCACAGACAAGAAATGCAGGTGCCTCACAGGCCCCCCCATCTGTCAGGGTTACAGGGCCAGCTGCAGCTCTGCCACCCTACTCAGGGGCCAGGCCCCTGCCTCCACAGGCCTGAGAGCCCTGAAAGCAGGATCCAGCACACCAGCTGCCTGTAACCTGCAAGGCTGATGATCTGTGCAGCCAGAGGCCACAGAACGGTGGGTTGCTTACCAGTAACTGTCCTTCTTCAAGATGGGCTGCTTGCATGCATTCAGTATTAGGTATCTCTGTGCCATAGCTCACGATTGGTTGGAAACTTTTAGCGCTAGCCTGTCAGAGCAGGGTCGGCGGCCAATTTCCCCTCCGGCCACTCCCATGGCTATATATATGGACCCGATCCTGCTCCTCCTCAGTCACTTCTGGTCACCAACTTGGAGCACTGGGGATGTTGGGAGGGTCCTGAATGTATGCGAGCAGCCCATCTTGAAGAAGGACAGTAACCAGTAAGTAATCCACCATTCTTCTTTGAGCGCTGCTGGCATCATTTAGTATTAGGTGACTACTAGCCATACTGTGGATGTGGGCGGATTTGGGTTTTTCCCGCATTCAGCACGGCTACCCCCATAAAGGCAAACCCAAGGTGTGGAAGGGTGCCTGAATAGTAGGCTTTCCAGCCTACCTAGAGGGGATGTACTGTAACACTTGATTTGTTCTGAGAGAACACTATGAGGGAACCAGTGAGATATTGTGTGTCACCCTGCCTTGGAGGCTAGAAGTACTGATATAGGGCCATCCAAATTTGCTTTGGATGCCCTCAATGTTGAGTATGACTAAAACAATCAAGGGAAACAAAGGAAGTTTCACCCTTCGTCTACCCACTGTGAGATGATTGACTCTCATGTCCCAGGAGATAAAGCAGAGGATAAAATCTGCCCTCTCCACACTAGTGGAGTTTTGACACTCAACATGTGAGTGTCTAGGCTGGTTTGACAGATCAAAGCACTGATAAAGCAACAAGGATGGTATTTGTTGCACAATCCCATTCTAGCAGGTGCAGTCCTGACTTGATGAGGAAGCCCCTTTTGATGAGTATTAGCTAACCAGGCAGAAGGGAAGCTAGTAACAGCACACCTCAGGTCCTAGAAGCAGGTATGACTTCTGGGTCCCTTTGGCAAGGTGGGAAAGGAATGGTAATGCAGACTCACCAGTGTTGCTGGTTTGAGATCTGTGACCTCTAAATATAACCCTGTACAGACTCTGTTGAGATGGACACCAGTATGAACCCCCTCCGGGGTGAGCAGACTGTCCCCAAGGGTAATGGGCCTGTGGGGGCCCTGCAACGAATTAGTGAGGGAGGAAGGCCTCGAGCAGATGGCCTATATCCATGTTCTGATATGAACAGGAAATTCCTTGTTTAAGGACCTCCTTTCAGTGGGGTCCTGACCTAAGAAAGCCCAACGGATAATGAGAAAGGAACACTTAGGGATTGGAATTAGGCTATGAAGGTAATAAGGAGAAGAGGTAAGGGTGTTTGTCCCAGGCCTAGTTGGTCATTAGCGATTCAGGAACTGACTGCCCTCATTCTCCAGGCTCCTCTTGCCCCACTCAACAGATATGAGCAAGATTGGGTAGGGGAGAATAGAAAAGGGATGAAGTGCTAAGCTAATAAGAGTCTCTCCTGTCCTCTGTGGCAGGTGTTCAGGGTATGTAGGTTCTCTGGTGGCCCTTTATAATTAAACTGTGGCCCATCTGTGGGTTGCAAGGGGATGAGACCCAGGAGCTGTGGAGCTGTTCTACACCTGAGTAAAGTTCAGACACTTGAGTGAACCAGGTAGCATCTCAGAGTTTCCTGTGTGGGAATACTGTGGCTTTTTCCTTATGCCACTCACTCCTTGTGTGTGTGTGCCCTCTGGTATGGGGGAATCTCCCCCTGGACAGACAGGCAGAGTGTATGCTTTTATTTCCCCCTGCTGAGAAAGTGCTGATGTGTTTCGCCACCTTTCCGACAGCCGAGAGCGTGGGGGGAGCAAGAGCCATTGAGAGGTCTACCTTCATGGGAGTCGGGGGGTACCACCCTGAAAAATTAGGCCTTTGTCCACCAAGGGGTGGGGGAGGACTTTCCTAAAAGTGATTCATGTGGTACATTGTCCACTTCGCTCGAGGGCCTCAGTGGTACATACCACCACGTGATGGGTTTGTCCCAGCAGGTATGGGCTGTTGGGATACACAGAATGTGGATGGGTCCCTCATGTAGGTGTCCCATGAAAGTGCAGATGTCCCACAGCTCTGAGTGAAGGACTTCCTTCAAGGTCCTGGCAGCCATTAGTTCTCTTATGGGGAACCAGGGAACCCCTAGTGGGGAAGAAGAAGGGTAGGTGTACTGTTTATTACCACCTGGGAAATGGTGGTTAACTCCCCTCTTGGAGGGCCAAGGCACTAACTCAGGCCAGCTTGGAGGGGTAAACACTCAATGCAGTGTAGTGTTGCTACTAGAAGCGAAGGGTCACCCCAGCACAGGCCAGCACTACAGAGGAGTCAAGGAGCCCTGAGATGTCTATAAAGGGAATCTGAGAAGAGGGGAGGGAGGGGACAAGGGGGGGGGGAGAGACCCTGTGGGAGGGCATCCCTACAGGGGCCCAACGGGACTGATGTTAGTGCCCTGCATTCCTTGTTTCCTGCCATTAGATTTGTGGGTGGCAGGATAGGGAAGCATTAAACTATTCCCCATCTTCTTCACGGGTGGAAGGAGGATTCTCTGGTGGAAGTATGGGTCCCTCCTGGGGCAGGCCACCTAGGAATGTGGGGGCAGGCAACTCAATCAAGCTGCAAAAGTGGCTAGGAGGGGTTAAGGGGTTTTTATTACCCCTTCTCTTGCATATCTCAGGAGGTCCAGGTGATGAGACCCCTGCTGAATATTAAGTAAGAGCAGTACTCCAGTATGCATCCACATTAACTCAGGCTCTAGCATGAATGGAGTGGAGCCTGGGTGGGAGGACTGCAAGGAAGTGTCTGAACGCCAAGACCCTAGGAGTGTAATTCAGCTCTAGAGTGGTTGACTAGGACACCAAAGGAAAGACTCTGAGTGCATTCATATATCTTGGCTTTAGCATGAGGAATGCTGGAAGAGAAGCCCTGGATGTAGCTAGCTAAGGGTTGTATAAGACCCGGAAGAGAATAGGGGGTGATTTGAATCAGATGCTGGGAATAGGGCCTGCAGGCCTGTGACTGGCAGCAGTTGAGAGAAAGAAAAAATGAGATGGGGCCCCGGGGCATGGAGGAATAGCATAGTGTACCTCCACTGCCTTCTGAGCCAGCTCACTCTTCATTCCAACCTGGCAAAAAGGTTCTTAGATCCCAGATGTAGCGCTCCTCCCCTTCTAGCTGTGAATGGTGTCCCACCTAGGGCCTCTGCCGCTGATTTCTGAGGGGTTGCTGAGACATAGGAGTGTGGGTGGAACCTGTGGGGGTTAGAGAGTCGATAGGGGCCTCTTTGGCATGCGGGCTATGGCACTCTAATGGGGAGCCTCAGATGGCAGAAGGGACTTGAGGCCCTGGAGGGCTGACCTTGCGTCTCACTCAGCTGGGGAGTCTCTGTTTGGCGCCTCTGCCACCAGTGCTTGTGCTGCTGTTGAGGGCTAGGGGAGGGAGTGGTCACTTGTGGAGGGAGCATGCCAAGTGATCTGAGGGCTGCTCTGGGGTCCCTCACACCTCACAGCAGATGGTCCATTGCCTCCACAAACAAAGACCATCTCTCAGAGGGACAGTCTTGGATAGCTTGCTGTGTGTCCTCAGGCATGCCTGCCTCCTGCAGCCACGCTGCATATCTCATAACTATGGCCAACACTATACCACAGCTCGCTGTGCCTGAGGCAATCCACACGGCTAAGCGAGCATCCCGGGATGCTAGCGTGCTGTACTCTGTAAGGGATTCATAGTCCTCCAAGTTTCCTGGGGAAGGAGATCCCAAAATCTCCTCATGGACTCCCAGATATTTAGCGTGTATTGTCCCACCAGTGCTTGGTGGTTCGCAATGCAGAGGTGGAAAGTGGAAGATGAGTACACCTGCCGTCCCATGAGGTCCAGTCCCCCAGCCTCCCTGGATCTCGGCAAGGGGTCTGGGGAAGGATGGCTCCCACACCCTAAGATGGCTTCTATCACCAGGGAGCTCAGTACTGGGTGATCAACCAAGAAGGGGAAACTTCCAGTGGAACCTGATATTTATGACCCACCATATCTGAGACCAGAGGAATCAAAGCAGGAGTCTTCCAGTGTACCCCTGAGGTCGTGCACACTAGGGTGCAACCGGGACCGCAATCATGTCTGGGGGAGATGTTAACCCTGGATCAAATAGGGGGTCTTGATCCCCACTGATGGGTTTGACCTCCAAGCCCACATGCACTGTTATGCAGTGAAGGAGGTTGTAGTGGGCCATACTGTCCCCCCTTTAGGATCCTGGTGTGGGATTTAAAGCCCTGTCAGGAATTGGGGGCAATGGTGGGGTGGCCCTGGGCCCTTTGGTACCGCAGGCAGTTTCCTGCAAGGAAGCTTCCTGTGGCAGGGACCACTCATAAGGTTGGCACTGGGAGGGGCCCGGTGCGGTGATCTCTCACCATCCTGTCTGTCCCTGTGTGAGGGGGTTACCTCCTCACGGCTCAGGGAGCATGATGTTTCCTGACGTCGAGGTGTTGGGCTTGCCCTGGCACCAGCACTAGAAAGGGCCAGGGTGGTCGATGCCAGCAACGAGGCAATGCTACGATGCCAGGGAGGAGAGCACCCTCTGAGGTGCTTGGCTGTAGGCTTGGGCTGCTGCCGGTGGGCCCTTCAGAGGGGGGAGAGACTCTCTGACTGCAATACGAGTGAACTCGGTACCTTTATGGGAGACAGAGATCGGTGCTGCACCAAAGCAGTCCATGTCCCTGAGATGAAAGTCGGTTGTCCTCTCAGTTTCTGAGGCTTGGGAGGCGGAGGTGTAGGCAAAAGCAAGAGAGCTTTTGCTGCCTCAAAAGCCTCTGAGGTGGAGGGGACCTTCATGACCTCCTGCCCTTGGTCCTGAGAGTGGCCCATTCGGGGGGAGCGGGAGTGGCGCCTGCGCTTTGGCACTGAGGTGGCCGCTGAGCGCAAGGCACTTACATAATCACAAGGAGCAAGCTGTTCTGAAACTATTGCTAAGGGTGGAAAAAGGAACTGAGAAGGATCAGGGTTGGGGCCATATATATAGCTACAGGAGTGGCTGGAGGGGTAGTTGGCTGCCAACTCTGCTCTGACAGGCTAGGGCTAAAAAGTTTCCAACCAATCATGCATTCTAGCACGTAGATACCTAATACTGAATTATGTGAACAGCGCGCTCGAAAAAGAACTACGTCCCCTAAGGCCGCTGCTGTAGAAGCTGACTGCTGGCCATCTGGAGCCTCCTTCCTGCCTGACCCAGCCCAGGCATTCTCCTAGGCGCATGGAGTCTACCACCCCAAGGTGGGAAGGCAGCAGAGGTTTGGGAGCGCCTGGGGGCTCCATCAGCCATCACTGTTACACCTGTGCATGCTGTCAAGGCTGGCATGAGGAGAAGTCCAGCTCTGTGGTGGCTGACTGAGGAGAAGGGCTTAGTCGTATCCTGAGACTGCTGGACGCTAGAGTCTCGTTGGGGTCTAGCTAGGGCGTCTCCATTTGCTTTGTCCCCTATGAGTACTCCCCTCGCCTGGGAGTTGCGGAAGGGGCTGGTAGTGGGGCTGAGGCAGGAGGCATGCCATGGAGGAGCAACGGGGCTGAATAGATGGAACTGAGCAGCTTGCTACAGGCGCCTGGGCTGGTTGGCCTGGGTCCCCCACTGCCCCCAGTGAAAGGTGGCATGAAGACCACAGTGACAAGGGGCATATGAAGCCTCAGGTGAGGCTGGCTGCTGTTGAGCTGGACTCAGTTTCCTCCCCAAGTGGCCTGTTACTTGGTGCTCTGGCTAGGTCACAAGAAGTGGATGATGGTAAGGTGGGAGCAGCCACCAGCAGGAACGCCTGGCATGGTGAAGCCCCCCGCCAGGTGCTCAGCCAGGATAGTGTACACCAGGGGTCTCAAACTCAAATCACCACGAGGGCTGCACGAGAACTAGCGAAGGGCCGCACGAAGACTGGTATGTTAGCCCGAGGGCCGCACCACTAAAACCTTTCCATACAACAATACTGCAAATAACGGTAACAATAGCGTCGTTGGGGGCCACAGGAAATAGCTTTAAGGGGCCGCATGTGGCCCACAGGCCATGCTTTTTAGACCCCAGTGTACACCAATGGTGAGTTCCTCTTCTACACCACTGGAGAGGCACCGAGACAAATATTCAGCCAGAAAACTCTGCCCCCCTTTGGCCTGGGTTTTAGGCCAATGCACAGCCATGAACCAATGCAAAGTAGCTCCACATTGGCCCTGGCTTGGTGGGTTCTGGCAGTCCCCAGCCACACCCTCTGGTTCCACTGTAGAGCCCCCTTGGGCCATACGTGGGTGGAAGTTGGGTGGGGTGTTAGTGGTGACAGCAGTGCAGACAGGGTCTCTGCCAGGGATTTAGTAACGCTGTAAATACTGCTCCACCAAGGACCTCGTCCTCACCCCAGTCTGTAGCGCAGTTCAGAATGGCTCCAAGTCTGGGGCTCTAGCTAGTTCAGGCTCAGGCCTGAGACTGTATCCCTGCTCTAGACTGGAGCTGTGTTGAGCTGGTGCCTGGTATGCTTGTATTTGTAGCCTGGAGAAAAGGGGTGGAGAGGAACGAGACACCAAATCTGCCCCAACCCCAGCTACGACTCAGCCTGCAATGCTGGCCAGGGGCCAACAGCTCTCCTGGCACAGACAGTGCATGAAAATATTTTCAGGGTGGGGAGGTGAGCTGGGCAATGTAAAAGCAAGGGATTAGCTGCCTATGCCTGACAGGCACTGATGCCAGAGCCAGCACGCTGCTCTGGGTGCCAAGGGAACCAGAAGCAGGCAGGAATGCACATGGAACCCACGCTGGACAGGGGAACCGGAGACATCTGAATTCCAGGGAAATATCCTCTCCCCTCCGCCCCCCAAGCCAGCAGGGTTTCCTGCAGTTAAAAGAGACATGCCGTATGTCCAGCAGAAGGAAACTAGGAGGCATGGACATGTGGGTGGACAGAGACCAGCTCCCACTCACCCCTTCCTCTTCCAGCCAAGCTCAAAAGCACCCCCCCAGCATGGGCACCCAGCTAGGCCCATCCCTCCCCTAATGGCCATGTGGTACAAACTTCGAATGGTCTCTGTGAAATACAGGATCCCACTCCTGTGCTGCTGCCTTCCTCATGCTGGCTCCTGGTGAAGCAGCGTGGTCAGCCCTGGGAGACAGCATGTCAGTCCTGGAGGATCTTGTCCTGCCCCTGACCAGGCCGCTCTACCCACTAGGGTTGCCAGTTGTCTGGTTTTCAACCACGAAGTCCAGACGAGGACCTGGTGCTAATCAGACATTGAAATCCAGTTACAAGAATAACTGCGATCAGCTTCTCCACCAAGAGGGGAGGGTGCACGGCAACTGCTGATGGCATGAGCTGGCTGGAGGAAAGGCAGGCACTGGTGCTGCCTGGGAAAGAAATGAGGGGTGCGATTCACTCCAGATTGCTCCTGCCTTCACCCTGCTATGCCCTGATTTCCCTGGCCACTCACTCCAGGGACCCATCCTGCTTCATTCCAACCATCCTGGCCCCTCCCTTTGGGGACTAACCCCTGTCCCACCACTGCACACAGCACATACGCCCCACTGTTCATTGCTGCCTCCCACACAGAAACACAGCATACCTCCCATCACTGACTGGTACTGCATATCCCCAACACACACACACACACACACACACACACACACATCCCATTGCTAATTGGAGCTCCTTCAGGTTCAGCTCCCCTTTCTGCCAGTTAGTGCCCCACATGTGTGTTCAGCAGTTCCAGTTAGCCCTCCCCCTATCCATGACACTCACTGCTCCCCCAAATCCTAGTGAGGGGCCCCCTTCAAAGCCAGTTCATGCCCCTACAATCCCAGTACACCTCACTGCCAGTTATTGTAACCCCCCCCCCAACTTTGGGAAATGCCAGGCTACTTTCTTTTTGAGTTATCAAGAGTGTGGGTCAATACATATGTTTACCAAAGATAGCCTGAAGTGCTTATTCTAGGACTAGTTTGCACACTAAGCTTGATCTAAAATACAATACTGCCTTAAAGTGCCAAAAAGCCCTTGTCTGTTTGTCAAAGAACTTTTCAGACACCTAATAAAAAAACCTTAATTTTTGCAAACCAAATCTTATTGTGCATCATATACTTTTAAGAAACGTACAGGGAGATTTTTAAACTTCGGTTTTGGTTATCAGAGGTGGTGGGACTTCTCACTTAAAGCAGATACACTTAATCCTGTTTAACCCTCCCAGGAATTAGTTTCTTTTAATTCAGTAATTTACTAGTATATGCTACACAAGGATTAAATGGGTTTAAGTGCATCTCCAGGAGCTCTCACTTAGTTACCTACACAGGCTTCAAATTAATTTAGTTTCACCTGTACAGTTTTTCTAATATAGACAAGCCCTAAGAATGAGGCCACAACTGGGGGCATGGCCTAACTTTCACATTGCGCTCCCCATCAGTACCCAGCCCAAGGCAGAGATGCTAATAATCCAACCAGCAGATCCCATTGGGTGATAAATCCTGGTCACATGAGGTACGCTGTGCATGTATTAAAAGAACACAATTGCAAATAGCTGCATTGGGCAAATGTCAGTATGTATTTGTGTAATCCCACCCTGTATCTCCTCAGTAGGTTTGCTTCACTGGAGTGTGCAGTCAGTGTGTTCTTTTAAAAACAGAAAAAGGCCCTGAGAAGGTGTGGGGAAATGTCTGGCTATAGAATGGGAGCCATTCAATGAACGCTCCTAAAGCCAGCGATGTTCTTGACATGATTTTTCTGTGTTGAATTTGATGTCTAAAGGAATTGAGAACGAGACTTTTTTCTTCCCCAAAAGACAAAGAACAAACCATCTTTTAATCTTGCTCAATCACACCAGCTTCCTGAGTGACGCAGTGAATGATGGTGGGGGGAGGAGAGGAGTGAGTGGGGGCAGGGAAAGAAGATTGGCAACCCTACTAACACTCTGCAGGACGTGTGAGAAGAAGTCCCACAATAGCGGAGGCCCTGTCTGGAGGACAGGCCACCAGGGTGAAGTGTAGGATGCCACCACTTGCTTCTAACACTGGCCTCCCTCTCCTGTTGAATTTATGGCCTCTGATGCTGCCTTCGCCTCCTCCAGGGAGCCAGTCTCCTGCCCTGCATCCAGTTGGGGGCTGCCTGCATGCGAGACCCAGTGCCTGCCCAGTGCCTTTGCTCCTTGCCATCTCCTCGTCCTCTGGTGCTGGCCCCTTAGTTTCTCGCCTGTTCTTGGCTGGGCTGCTGGCTTTGGTTGTTGGCCAGGGGTTGGTAGGCAGGTGAGGTGGAGGGCTAAGCCCCTGCACCCCCTCCCCCAGCCATAGTCATCCATAGCCTATGGTTCTCGGGGGGGGGGCAGCAACTCGTTGGCTGGGGGTTGAATGAAACAAGTCAGTTTGTACCTGTTCTAGGCACTCGGGCTGCTTGGTTAACAGAACTACAAAGAGGTGTTGCCATGCCCCCTTGCACTGTGCCTGCTTGGGGCTGGGCCTCGAAGAACAGTGCCAAGGCCATGGACGTGCAGATGCCGTCCTCGAGGGGAGGCGCACCTCCCTTGATGCATGCACTGTGCCAGGAAGCTGCACAAATTGTGTCTACAAGAAGCCACGCTCTATAGAACCTCTGTCTCCCAGGATTGATACGTTGCTATAAAAAGCAACCCTCTCTCCTTCAGCTGCTCTATTTTGGGCTCCGTTTAGCAAGTTGAACACTCGCTGACTCTTAATCCAGTGGCACTTCAGTGTGTGTCTCAGCACGTGTGTGTCTGGTGCGCTCAGCTGGGGCAGGGTGGTTGTGTGGGGTGCTAGGTTCCCTCTCGCCTGTGAGCGTGTGCACATGCCCATAGGTCGTGAAAACTGTACACACAACAAAATAAAGCATGCGCCAAAAAATTCAACAGTGCTAATATTTTTTAATTTCTACTCATAAATGGGAGAGGGATTACAATCTGATTCACCAGATGTCGCCACATAATTAAACATAGATGATCGATGATTACGCTTCTCAAGCTTAGCGCACGTGAAGAATTTTTTTGTGCACACAGAATCTTATGCGCACACAGACTATGAAAAATTAGAGGAAACAGCGGTGGGGTGTTGATGTCGCAGCAGTCGTGCAGTGCAATGCATGGGTCAGGGTGAGAGAGAGAGAGAGAGGGTGGGCACATGAATTTCTACTTCAGTTTGTGGTATGCGTATCTCCAAATGAACACATATCTTACTATGAAGGTGAGTCTGTGAGGCCCTGCTTGGGTGGTGCCTCAGCACAAAGGTGGATTTGTGAATTTCTGCAACCCCTTGTGCTGGGTGGGAGTTGTGAGGGCCTCTAAGAGTAAGTGAGTGTCTGTCAGGGGCATTGCTGGTGCCGGGAACACGGGGCCCGTGCCCTGAATTCTGGCGCCAGTGCCCTGGGTCCCACGGGGCCCCGCCTATCATGGTCTCCTGCCTGATGGGGCCGGAGATCTGGAGCCCAGCCGCCCACGGCCACCGCGGCCGCTCTCGGCCCCATCCCCAGCCGAGGATCCCAGGCCCAGCCTCCCACAGCCGCGGCTGCTGCTCTTGGCCCCCTCCCCAGCCAGGGATCTGGGGCCCAGCCGCTCGCGGCTGCTCCTGGTCCTGTCCCCGGCTGGGGCCGTGGCCTGCGGCCAGCGGTTGTGGCCTGCTGGTGGGGGGTCGGGGCCTGGGCCGGTGCCCCGGGTCCTTCCCCAGGGCAGCGACGCTCGTGGTGTCTGTGGGTGTGCGGTTCTTGTCTGAGTGTCCCCCTGTGTGTGCCATGCCAGAGGAGACTGAGCAGGGACTTGTAACAGTTTCCAAGTACCTAAAAGCTTGTTACAAGGAGGAGAGAGAAAAGTTATTCTCCTTAACTGCCGATGATAAGACAAGAAGCAATGGGCTTAAATTATGGCAAGGGAGCTTTAGGTTGGAGATTAGGAAAAAATTCCTAACTGTCAGGGTGATTAACCACTGGAAAAAGTTGCCTAGACAGGTTGTGGAATCTCCATCACTGGAAGTGTTTAAGAGCAGGTTAGACAAACGCTTGTCAGGGCTGGTTTAAGAGGGTACTTGGTCCTGCCTTGAGTGCACAGGACTGGGCTCGATGACCTCTCATGGTCTCTTCCAGTTTCTATGATTATATACCATTACAACGGGGGTGATTCTCTGCCTTTCTGTATGTCTATCTGCAGAGAGAGAGGGAGCTCAGTAGGTAGGGATCACCCTGCTCAGGTACAGCGAGACCTGAGGAGTTGGGGTTAGGGGGAGCCACCAGGCATAGGGGCAAAGGCATGGGGCAGGGCTCAGTGGGTAGGACTTAACCAGCTCAGGTGTGAGGGGATGAAGGATGACACAGTAGCTAGCATCATGGCTCATTTGCAGCACTGCCTACAGACAGTCTGTGGTGACATCCCCAGCAGCGAAGAGGAAGGCAGAACTCCATGGAACCAACCTTGCTCCTGGGGGAGTCAGTGGCACAACTCACTGACATGGCTAGGAGCAGATCGTACTGAGGAAAGAGACCAGATGGCACAGCTGTCCATCAAACACTGATGGGCAGGAAGTTTTGCAAGGGAACTGGGATAGCAGCACACAAAAAAGTGAGCAGATCCTGGTGGCCACAGCACCGCTGTATAGTGGACATGTTTGGTGTGATTCTTAGTGCCTGGGGTTTAGAACAGAAGTCAAGTGTAAAACCATTCCACCTTCACGCAGGCCAAGATGTGCAAGGAGAAAGGGGTTTGCCCATGGATCGACAGGTGAGATGAGTCAAGAAGAAGGCAGACAGAAGGTAGGTTTGAAAACAAAACATGAAGCTTCAGTTTGATGCAGGAAGGAAAGCAAAGCCAACAAAATGATCTGAAGACAGTTTTTACAGCAGCATTCTGGAGTGGTTGAAGGGGGGATGGAGGAGTGAATCCAGGGGACCACTGAGAAGGAAGCTGCAGTGGTTAAGATGAGAAATAGTCTAGGTTGGAAGAGGTGTGCTGACTGTGGGAATGGAGAGGAACAGGCAGTTTTTACTTAGGAAAGAGCAGTGTGGTTTAGTGACAAACACCAATGTAGTGGGGGAGATGAGACAAAAATTAAACGAAGGTCATGAGTCAGATGGACTGAAGTGTAGTGGAATTGCCAGTGGTGACAGAGAAGAGCAGGTAGCTTTTGGGAGGAAAGGTGGGCTTAGTTTTTCCCATGAACAACCTAGCCTTGGAGTTAAATTCTAACTTGCAGCACAAGTGCAAGGAAAAGAGAGACTTAAGCACCCAACATTTGGGGGTGACTTGAGAGTGATAGAGACAGGGAGACGGAGAGCTGGGAGGAAAAGGAAGGTTCAAGGTTACGGTGTGATGCCAGAGTCAGTCAGTGGAGGAGTCCAGGAGGAGAGAGAGGAAATGGAGCTGGCCTTAGGGAGATTTAAGCCTAAATTCTCATAAATGTACTGAGTCTGGGCAGATCCATTTTCAGGTTCCCAGTTTGGGACATCCAGGTGTGGGTGCTCAGTGCCGCTAGAAACCAGGCCCTCAGTGTAGTACCCAGCATGCAGCCAGCGCAGAGCATTAACGTGGGAGGTGGAAGAAGGCTATATCCTCATGCTCTCTGCTGAAGGGCCAGGACTGAGACTGGGGGCTAAGAAGAGTCAGGCTGGATTACTGGGCACCGGCAGCATCAGTCCCAGCTCACACCCAGGCCCTAACACGATGCCTTTAATTTCAGAGAGTTTCAAAAAGGTGTCACACACAGTATCTTAAGAGACTTCCACATGACATCTCCATGGGAAAATAAGGATGCACATTGCAGGTGGTCTTTACCTAGGGACTAATTACTCCCTGGTTTTTGTGCGGAACCAGAGGCCACATCAGGAGGATGTCTGGTTGCTTGAGCTCACAGGATGAGCTGCTGAGTTATAAATTAAGGGGCAAGCTGGTCACATGGGTTTTAGAAACCTGGGGCTCCTTGCCTGAACCCAGCCCCTGGCATTGTGTGGGTGGGTGGAAAGCATTCACCTTATCCTTGGCACTTCCCTTCACCAGGCCCTCACTGCGTGTGGTCTACATTCAGACTGTAATCCTGTTGAACTCAATGGGACTGCTTCTGTGCTCCTGTGCTTCCTTCTCTGCTGGAATCAATCTAGCATGTCAGCCCATGGCGGCCCACTCTGTTGTGGTAGCCCAGAGAAGAAAGAGGCTGCTCCCTGTCCTGAGAAGGGGTACAAGCACACCTGGACTGTCTGAGGGCAGTGTGACTGCTTTGGAGTTCTCTCTTTGGCAACATCACCTTTCCTGGTTGCAGCTGCATTTTGGGCCTAGTGCTAGTGCAGACATGGGCCCAGCAGCAGGGGAAGGTCAGTTTGGGGACATAAAGTTCTGTCATATGGCTCATGGGACAAATCCAGTGTGGTTAATGAAGGGATACCAGGAGTGGTCATCCTACGGATGCTGGCCAGGTGCAGAAAGATCTGAGGGCTTCACCAAGCGAGGAGTCCCTACCCCATTGAGTCTAGATCAGTTGTGGGGGCTGTAGCAATTGTGCTCCAATTTGTCCATCAAGGTGAAGAGGGGCAGGAGAAGCCACAAAAGGGGAGAGTGGGCTAAAGCAGTGGTTTTCAAACTTTTTTCCTTGGGACCCAGTTGAAAAAAATCATTTATGCCTGCAACCCAACACTTATCTTGGAGCAATGCATTCCAGTCTTTTGACGGTGGCAGCAGATGGTGCTGCAACCCAGTGCCTGACAGTCTATGATCCAGTACTGGGTTCCGCCCCTAAGTTTGAAAAACACTGGGCTAGAGAGGTAAAGTCCCTGACCATGTGATGATGTTATGCTCTTCTTCAAATACTGGGTCCAATACTAGCTCTTCCACATAGAGGATACTGGTGCCATTCATCTGGGTCAGTGCTCTTTTGTGGATTCATAGAGTGAAATCCTGGCTCCATTGAAGTCAATGGGAGTTTTTTCTCACTGCGCCAGAGTTTCAGCCACAGATTTTCAGGCAGTTGGTGGGGCTGAGCAGCCTGGCTGAGGAGGAGGCATTGTGGTTTGCCCATTAGGGATGGGGTAAAACATTTGGGGAGGAATAGGATCAGGGTTTCCAGCCATGGGGTGAGGATTATAGGACTGTGTATGGGGCAGATGGGTGGGATTGGCTCACTGGCATGGGAGATGGGTGATGTGGTGTAAGGAGAGCTGCTGAAAAGAATCTGACTCAAGCATAAGATACAACTGTGCACTTCTCCTCTACTGGTGGGCACCCTGACAGCAGAGGGGCTACTCAAGTTCATTCCCAGCTGGCAGGCTTCTGTGATGCTGAGTTCTCACCTTCTCAGGCCTGTTTTGCTAAATTAGCTCCTGCACCGGGTGTCCTTGGCCTATTTTTAACAGCATGTGTCCGCCACAGGGGAAGCTGATATCCATCTTGTCCATTCATCAGTGTTGCTTCCCTGGAAAGACAAAGGCTAAATTTATCACCCTTCATCTGCCAAGCAAGGTGAGAAAAATGCTCCCCGCTCCAGCCCGGTCACACGCTGACGTTGGTGACCCAGGGAATCTCACAAACAAAGCCAGAGCCAAATTCTATTACGCAGAGGCCATTGTATGGGCAGACAGATCACTGGGAGTCACTTGGAAACTCAGGGCTTGTTGCCACTTGAAACACTATCACAGCAGAACTATGGCAGCTGCACCATTGTAGTGCTTCCATGTGGACACTTCCTATACCGACGAGAGGGAAGATTTTGTCGGTCTACCTACCATGGTCTACAGGCATACTTAAGTCGGTTCAACTATGTTGAAAAACCTGAGAGCTGTAAACTGGATTGATCTAATCTAGTGTAAACTAGCCCTCACATGGCCCAGTTAATTGGGGACACAGACGCCAGGAAGCAAACATTACTGTGCATATGTAGCTGCCTGGTCCACATGCCCTCCACTTCTCTGCACAATGCATCTTGAAGGAGATCTGGTCCAGCTTCATTTATTCTGGGGATTTGGGCCAGTTCACACCAGCACAATGTCTAGCCCCTATGCTTCCTGACTTCCTTCATGATTTTAAATGTGTGAAGCCTGTCCTCTGGCAAAGCACAATGGTGATGGACTCGCTAAAAATGCTACAGAGTCAGAAAAATGACACCACACTGAGGTTTGTCTCCCCAGAATCAACATGACTCCAGCTGTCTCATGGGTCTAACAGACCCAACACTTCCATCTTCCCACCAGGCAAAGGTCAGAAATGAATGGCCATTAGCCCCTGAATTGATTTCCAAAAAGGCATGGGATATGAGGCTGAACACTAGGATGGACCAAGGCTTTTCCTAAGGATTCCACATGCAACGGTTCCCATCACCACAAGGTGGTGTGGCTCTGCTGCTGAATTTTCTCCATGGCAGAAATAGGTGGATTTCTCTGGTTCTAACAAGGAATAACCAGGGACAGTGATTTACTACCATTCTTTCCTCCTCCTTGCTTGGCTGCATTTGAGACAGTGTGAGACCAATTAGAAAATAATGGACCCCTGCTCACAACAGAGGGAAAGACCATTCCTGTAACTTTACAGAAGTCCCAGCAGCCACCTCTTAAAACTGGCTTGACAGGAGCAGATGCCATGCTGCCATTGCTCAGGAAGCCATTCTCCATGTGACCATACCTGAGCTTTGCCTGACTAGGAGCCAAGCATTAGCAACTCCCAGAAGCCCAAGGGATCAACTTTAATTTGGGTCAATTTTGTATAAAGTCATGTGGCTCCTGGAGCCTACATCTCCTGGTGAGCAATGTGCCACGAGAGCCAAGAGGCAACCCTTTCTTATGAATCCAGCTGGAGCACTGCATGTTCAGCGGGACTTGTACCATTTCAAGGCTATGCTGTGTGTACTCAAGACCACTGTATAACAAGGATGATGGCATTCAAGCCACAGGCTGCCCAGGTCCCCCTTGCCACATATGAGCAGAATTGGAGATGACATTGCTGAGCCATTCTAGAGGCCTTGTTCCTCATCTGGTTTCAGCAAAGGTGTTGATAGAGGTGGTCCTAGAACTGTGAAGTCAGTTGTCTCTGAAAAGAAACACTGCCCACACTTGTCACAGTCCCAGGTCTGCCCTTGCAGTTGCAGCTGGGCTGAAGTCACTCCCCAGAGTCTGATGGTTTGCAGATTTTCCTCATGATTTCCAAAGAGCTCTTTCCCGCACCTGATCCTGACAGCCCCTGGGAAAAGGAGGCAGGCCAAGGGGGAGGATACATACCACCTCCCTCTTGGCCAGCACCCTTTGCCAAGGGGATCAGTCAGGAATCAGTGAGGGAGAGTGACATTATAAGGCAGTACATCTGTGTTTGCAAACAGACTGTGGCATGTGCTGTCTCCAAGCACTTTCTCCTAGCGTATACTTTACACTGTTTGGAAAACTTGGGCTCAGCCCTGTGAGGTTGCTCTCTTTGAGGTCAGACAAAACAGAGGTTGTGGGTCAGATCTGGCTCCCAAGTGAGGGTTCATTACAGTTGTGTAAGACCAATACAGACGTTTCTATTAAAAATAAATTTAGCAGAAATCAAATGAACTGAAGTGTTTGCAAGTCAAGTATTTCAAGGGCATGTTAGTGCTTGAAAGCCCTCAAGTGAAATTCATCAGAAAGTAACTGGAAACAAAAAGTAAAAGAAACTGATCAGTATTTACTGATGGGGTGATTGGCAGCACATTGAGGAAGCAGGCCCATTAAATCTTGTACAAAACGGACAACGGACAACAACCACCTCAGTTTATTGCAATGTAAGGCTCTGATCTTGCAAGTGGATCTTTAACAGAGGTTTCACTGAAGGAGGCTACTGGACTCTTGCACAAACATGTGTGGGTGGATCTGATTGCAGAACAGGACCCACAGACAGAAGGAGGAGAAAGCTGGGGCAGGACTAGCCTGGTATGAGTGAGATTTCTCTCCTAAGGTCAGATTTGTAAGTGGTCAGGAGGGAAGGCACATGAGCAGGGGGAAGTAAATAGTGTAGTGGCTAGCACCTCTGCTTAACATACAGAAGGTCCTGGGTTCAATTCCCAGGGGGTTGGACTCAATGATCTCATGAGGTGCCTTCCAGCCCTATGATTTGATTTGAACTTGGATTTGTAAAAATTTCTGGCCCACTTGCACTTTAGCTCTTATGTAGCGGGCATGCTTCTTGGAGCTGCAGCTGACCTGCCGAGGGCTCACAGTGCTGGTAAGCCACATGCCCCTTCCAAGCCTAGACCTGTTGCGGCGCTTGCGCTCGGTCTGAGGTTTTGTGCAGTTATAGGACGGTGACCTCAGGGGGCTACTGGAACAGAAGCAACCTTGGGAGCAGTATTCCCCCCAGGACTAGGGTTCCCAGATGTCAGGCAAAAGGAAGACATGTCCTCCTTTTTACCATCACCTCCTGCATCTGCTGGGCATTTTAAAAAGACATGTTTTTGTCTGGCTTTTACTTCCAGGGGTTAAGTATGCTGGAACTCCCTGAAACACCCTATTTTTAGGGGGAAGCTTTCCAGGGCCCCCTAAAACAGCATATTCCATTAATGCTACATTTTCTCCATGTGTCTTCCAATGTCCTTTTTGCATTTCCCTGTGCTCCTTTCCAGGCTTTATCTGGTAACCCTACCCAGGACTTGCACCTGGGGGGTCCCTACATTGCTATAACACTGTTAGGAGCAGACAGCTGGGCGGCTGGTAGCGAATCCGTGCGCGTCCCTGAACGCAGGGGGACTTTGGAGCCGGTGGGTAAAATCCGCAGCGGCGGGAGCCCGACGAGCCTCCCCCAAGCCCGCCTGCGGCACCTCGGGAAAGGCGCGGCGGGGCCGGGCCGGGCGCTTTTCCCAGGGCGGCGGGACCCGGAGCCTCCCCCGGCCGGGTTCAGCCCCACCCCCGGGGCAGCCAGTCAGAGGCGCGGCGGGAGCCCGGCCAGGTATTTCCGCGGCTGGCCCGGGGCAGGGCGGCTGCGCTGGCGGATGTTTTCCCCTAGCGGGAGCCGGCGAGGTGAGCCCGCTGCCCGGGGAGAGGGTGCAAGGGGCCCGGGCGGGTCGCAGGGGGATCGCTCTCACTCCGCGGAGTTGCTGAGTCGGGCGGCAGCGCAGCCGGCTGGGCTCGTGGGGAGCTGGTCCGCCCGGCAGCCGAGCGCGCGTGGCGTGGGGCGGCCCCGCGCGCCGCTTTGTCTCCGCTGCCGCGCGCCAGGCCCGCGAGGCGCCCCGCGCCGCTCTCCCGCCCTTTGTTTGCTGCCCTGGCGGGGCTGCAGGCCGGGAGCACGGTCCTTGTCTGCTTTGGGGCGAGGTGGGCAGCCGGAGGTTACGTTTGCTGGGGGTCAGCAGCTGCCTTCTAAATCCATTGGGCAAAAACAAAGTGCAGTGTCTGCTGCTGGTCTGCAGGGAGCCTGGCCTGGGTTACTTTGACCCCCTAGGCTGTTTGGCAAAATCCCCGCAGTGTTGGTCAGAGGCGCAGAGAGAGGACCAAGCAGAATGGGATCGCCCCCCTAGGCGCTAAGGAGCGGGTGAAGAACATGGGGCATGTGTGCAGCCCTTCCTCCCAGGTAACTATTGTGGACTGGCACCTGCAGGTCACAATGTTCCCATTTGGGTCTGGTTCTGGTCTGTCTCATCCCAACTAGTTATTTCTATAAGCCACTGTGTACCCCTTCTGTCCCCTTTCCTCTGCAGAGGTCTTTTTCCTGGCTGGGGCAGGATATTTAAATATTTCCATTAGTTAGGTTGTGCACCTCTCATAAAATTTACTGTGCGTCTGATAAGATTATTATTGAATGGCTGATAAGGTGGTTATTAGCAATTTCTGCCTATGCTTAATAAGCGTCTCCGTGTAATATACTAATTAATTTTCCAAACCGTGGGTCTAATCCTGCTCGCTGGCCCATGTCAGAGGTCCCAGCTACACCAGTGAGGCTGCTTGTGGAACAAACCCTCCTTTGTTGGGTCCTGTATGTGGGGAGCTGCAATGAATGCCTGCAGCTTTCAAAGGGTCAAGTTCTGCGCTCTCACTGGTGGGAATCCCGCAGGAGGCAATTGATGGGGCAGAGTTGCTGAGATCAGAATCGCCAATGAAGGCACCTCACAGATTAATAGGTGTTCACAGGAGGTGAAACAATTTGTCTCTCAGAGACTTGGAGGGAAGCTCTGCCATAGCAAGGAAGCATGTTTCCTCTTCCTCCTGCCTTGCTTTGTCTGCTGGTCCCTTCTGCTTCCCCCCATCCGTTGTGGCAGCCACCTCTTGTCTCTTCTCTTGAGCAGCAGTCTTTTTGGGGCTGGGACCTCATCTTTGCTGGGCATGTGTGTAGTGCTTTGCTCACTGAGGCCAGGTTCTCTAGGTGCTACCACAATCTCCAAGTAATAAATAAGTTGAATGGACCCGAGGTTGCCTGCTGCATGTTGTCTCCCTCCTGCCCCATGCCCTCTCCACACACTTGGCTGTAAACTAGCCAGAGAACTTATTGGTCAGGAGGACTTTAGCTTACCCAGCTGTCTGTAGTGTCTCCCCTTGTGTGCATGCTGCCTCTCCCTGCATGCCATCTTCTTATGTGCTGCCTCCATGTGTGTGCACGCTGCATCCTTCATCCTGTTGCCTTCCATTCCACAGTGACTCAGCACCGCGTGCCCTGAGAACAGGAGATGCATTAGGACACCTGACAGGCCTTCTCCAGTTCTGATTTCCATGGCACCCTGGGCACTTTGCCTGCCCTGCCGTCTGTGAGGTCTGGCCACCAGGCATGGTTCAATTTGTCTGCCAAGGACGGGACCATGTGCTGTCTTTCTCTGCCTGATGGGTACAGGGTGCCTGGCTGGCTGTTCTCTCTGCCTGCCCATCTGTTCTTGGAATTACAGCTGCCCACTTACTGCTGCTGGATCAGGGCCAGCCTACTATCCTAGGCCAGGGGTTTGCAACCTGTGGCTCCGCAGCTGCATGCGTGTCTTTGGCTGCCTGCTCAGAGCTTTGGGCTCCTCCCAACCCCTGCCGCTGGGGAACCCTGCGGGCCATCCACTCCTAATTCTGGCTCCCATCCCTGCCACCGGTGGCCCTGTGGAGGGTCCACTCCTGGTTCTGGTCTCCTCCCCCTGCAAGGGGACCCTGTGCCACATGCCCTGGACCACCCAGCCCCACCAAGATGTTACACCGATTGCAGCTCTCAAAACACTTGGTTATTGAAGAAATTTTTAAAAATGTCTCTTATCTTTTGGGTTGCTGACCTCTGCCCTAGGCCAGTGGTACCCAATCTTTTCTCTGCCCTGGCGCACTTTGACGCTTTTAATTATTTTGAGACATGCCACCATATAGTCTCCAAATAAACTCACGAATATTCAAGAGCAATCCAGAACTCTGAGTAGTTTTTCAAAAAATTCCCTTTCACACCTGCTAAGGCCTGTGCCATGGCATTCTGATTGGGAAACAGTGCCCTGGGCAGTCTCTCTCTTCTCTTTGCCATCTGCTCTGTCTCCAGCTGTGATCCCAGGAGAACAGCTTTTGCAGCATGGAACTGGCCAGTGGATTTTCTTCCAGTCCATTCCCTCCCCAGCTCCTTTCCCTGGTTTGTTCTAGCTCCACTCACTCTTTCCTTCTCTAGCCAGTTGCATTTCTCCTGTGTTTTCTTCCTTGTGACCTTAATAGTGAAGCAGTAAGGGAATCCCCAGCAGTGAGCTTAGAAGCTGCCACCTCCTTGTGAAACTTGGGGCAGCATCCCCTTCAAAGAGGAAGGGTCTCTGGCTCACTGCAGGCAATGCTGCCTCAGTATTGCTCCCAAACCATGCATCTCAAGAACAGAAGTGGGACTTTCACTATCTGAAAAGAAAGCTGAGCAGGTGAATGGGGTGTTTGGGTTTCCCTGATCGGGTCAAATCTTTAGTGTGTCCCTGAGCAGTGAGAATGATGTGAGAAGGGGGCTAAACCTCTGAAAGGGGGGAGAGCTCAGGAGTGAATGGCAATAGCAGCATTAATTCCTGCCACACCATCTCCCATGGGAGTGCTGAGAGGAAGGGGCTAGGCACCACAGTCCAGAGGGAGCCCAGTAAGTAGCCTGGGTGTCCGCCCAGGTCCATGCACGTTGGATACCTCCATCCCTGGAGATACTCTCCCATATCTGTAGGCAGCATGGCAGGCGCTCAAGCCCTTGCTAATGTGTGGGGATAAAGGTTGTCCTAACAGTCCTGGAAGGTAGAAAAACTACACTCACCTTGCTGCTAAAACTCTGCCTGTCCTGCAAGGGGCCTGTGACTGTGGATCACTCATGGTGCAGCATCACATATGAGCAGTGTCCAGAAAGAGCTTCTCCAGCAGCCTCTCTCCGTGCCCACCTGCACCTCTGCCCCTCTCACCTACTGTCTGCAACTGGCCCAGGCTGCCCTCCTTAAAGCCCTTCCTCACTCTTCTCCCACTTGCTTTACGCCTTCTTCCATGGTGTCCTTATGTGTGGAACAGTCTCTGGCTACCAGTGGACTGGTTATTCAGTTCTCTAAAATCCCTTTCAGAAGGGTATTCACTCCAATAGCATACGTATAACTGACAGTAAATAGTTAAGCATCTTTCCTGTACACCGTGCAGGTGCGCTGTAGAGTCCAAACTCGCCCCCCTCCTGAGGATTGGCTTTGTTAGCCAAAATACTAGCACTGTGATAATACAAAGGTCAGGTCTGTCCTCGACAGCTTTGGCTGGTCCTAGAGTTCCTCCCCCAGGGCTGCACTGTCCACACTTTAGGTCCTCTCTCTGTAAAGCCACTCCTACTCTTGCCTTCCTTATAGCCAGGTGGGATAACAGGTCAGTGGAGCCCCCTTATGCCTTTGCCAGTACCTGCTTATAGGGCAAGGTCTTTCAAGCAAACACTGCTGATCTGTTCTAGCATTGGTGTAAATTACTGTGTAAAATGCCACATAAAGATCTATTCCCTTGCTCCAAAGAGCCTAAAACAGACTGACGCAAGGCTCGGGATAGGGATTGTGGGAGCAGAAGAGAAGAAGGATGCCTTGAGAAAAGGGAATTGGAAGGTGGCAAGAATCTATTAAAGAACTGCACCTCCCCAGCAGTTTCCCCACTATGTCGGGGACTGTGTGTCTGACTTGGGTCTGTCTCACTGGGATTGAGACTCTGGATCTGGCCTGGTGTAACAGGTTAGGTATGTGCGTCAGTGACATGCATGGGCCAAGGGGGCAGGAGCAGCAGCTGGCAGGAGTGGAAAGCAACATGTGTGAGCAGGCAGCCACTTGCACTGTTCTGCTAGTGGCCTCCTCTTCCTCTCCTGTGTGTAAACGAGGTGGGTGTTTGTACAATCACTGGAGCCCAGACAGTAGTTAGTTACACCCTGTCACTTAGTTGGACACGCACTCATGGATACGTTTGCACACCTGAGTGGCGCTGTAGACTCTTAGGGAAGAGATTCCTGCTTACCCCAGACACGGGCAACTGCTGAGAGGTGCAGCTGTTCCCTCAGAAGGGAAAGGGTTAAACCCCAATTTAGCTTCCTTTCCCCCATGGCTGGTTTGGGGAGGTGACACAGCTGGGGTAGCCCCCCTGCTTGCCCAGATCCTGGATCCTCCAACTCCATCCCTTGGTACACTCTAGTTTGGTGACCTCACAACCACTGCCATGGCAACGGATTATGAAGTCACAAGCAGAGCCGTGCTGGTAGCAGAGGAGGAAGGAGAGAAGAGCTTTTGCTCTGACTAAGAAGGGATCACAGAGCCCCTGGGCACCCTGGGCTGTATGTGCTAGGTCCCAGCTGTTGCTCTGCTCTCTTGTTCTTTCCTCACGGGCCTGTGGCTCTGTCCCCCTGCAGGATGAGTCCCTTTCCGAAGGAGGCTTGGGTGCCGCTCTGCCAGCTCTACGCTGACGTTTCCACTTGATCCATCGCTCCCATTTGCCACTGGCTCCTGGCTCCCTTCTGGAGGGACTGCCTGTGCACTGAATCCCAGCGGAGAAACTGGGACCACCATGCTGGTAAAAGAGTATCGGATTTGCATGCCACTCACCACAGAAGAGGTAAGCGCTTGTCTGTTCACTGCTGACTTGGTCCCAGGAGCTGTGGGCAGAAGGGGCAGTGTGGACTGGACACTGGGCAGCTTGGGGATTAGGCAGAAGGCTCCCTGTCTGCTGCAAAGGATGTTGCTGTGGGCGAGGAGCCAGCCAGGAGGGGTCTGCCCTTCCTGTAAGCCAGGGGACTAGCAGAAGGCACTGCCCTGGGCAGTTGGGTCCCTTGCATAGCAGAGCTGGGCTGCTTGCGGGGGTAGAGGAGGGGACAACGGTGAGGGGGGATGAGGGTTGGTGACAGGCACGGGAGAGGGAGCGGAGAGGGGGCAGACTAGCAGGTGGGGAGACAGGTGCGGTTTGGGGTCTAATGAGAGAGGAAAAAAATGGTGGAAGCGGGATGGCTGTGGGCGGTGAAGATTTGGAGTCTAACAGGGTATGAGAGAAAAAGAACTCGGGGTGTGTGTGGGAGACAAAGGGGGTTTGGGCTGTGATGGGGGTACGATGGGAAATGATGACAGCAAGGGGGTTAAAGTGGTTTGGGGCTGTGGTGGGGAGGTGTAGTATGGGACAGGGTGGGGGATAAAGGGACATTGCTGGGGCTGTGATGTGCAGGAGCTTGGATCTGGTCCAGCTGTGTCAGATAGGAGGGTCTGCTCTGCACACTGAGGAGAGAATGGGGTGCCGGGGGTCAGTCCGAGAGACAGGGCTGGCCAGATCCAGCCCAGGTGGGCAAAGCTTCCTCCCTGTGATGTGTATCCAGCTGGCTGATGCAGTGTCCACTAGACAAGGGGAAAGGAGCGGGGCAGCTAGGACCCTGGGGCCGTAATAGCTGATAGCAGGAGAGGAGGGCAAATCCCCCTGGTGGGGAGTCTGATGTGGGTGGAGAGCTGGTGCCATCTCCCTTCTACATGCCTGCCTTCCCTGTGCTGAACGCTAGGCATCCCCCCAGGTTGATGGATCCCAGCTCTGTCTCTGGCCCCAGCCCCTCCCAGCTCAGGACAGATGGAGGGTTTGAGACTCCCCAACCTGGGGTGGTGGACCACATGAAGAGGCACAGAAGGAGTGGGTGCTGTTGGCCCACCATCAAGATTGCCTTGCTGGGGAGAGGGGAAGGCTTTAGGCTTCCAGCAACTCGTAAGGAAGAGGGAGCTTGGCAGGAGCGTGCCATCATCTGTGCCTGCTGTGGGACTTCCCACACATCAGCTTCCAGCCAGCCTGCAGTTGTGAACCAGTCCTGCACTCAGCTTCCTGCCCTTCCAGAGCTGAGCTAGGAACTAGATGGTGAGAACCTGTTAATGCTGTCCTTGGGGCACGCTTAGTGTGCAGTTGCTGTGGCCTGGGCTCCTTCCCTCACTGTGCTGGGTGTGGTCCAGTGCTGCAGTCACGGAGCTGGGAGTAGGGCTGGGTTTTAATCTAAGCAATGCTATGGAGTTGTTGTGTGGGCATGGATGCCTGCTTCAGTTTCCCCATCTCTAAAATAGGCAATGCAGTCTTGAGGCTTGTTTTAAAAGAAATCCATAAGAATGGACATACTGAGCACACCTAACCAGTGTCTTGTCTTCTGACAGTGGCCAATGTCTGGTGATTTAGAGGAAATGAACAGGTAATCATTTGTGACCCATCACATTGGCCATTCCTAGCCTCCCTATCCTGGCTAATAGCCATTGATGGAGCTACCTTCCATGAACTTATCTAGTTCTTTTTTGAACCCTGTTTATAGCTTGGTCTTCACAACATCCTCTGGCAAGGAGTTCCACTGATTGACTGTCTTGTGTGAAGAAATAGTTCTCTGTTCATTTTAAATGTGCTGCCTAGTCATTAAATTGGTGACCCCTGGTTTTTGTGTTATGGGAAGGAGAAAATAATACTTCCTTATTCACTCTTCCCACACAGTCATAATTTTATAGACCTTTCTTATATTCCCCCCTTTGTTTTCTCTTTTTTTCCAAGCTGAAAAGTTCAGGTCTTCTGAATCTTTCCTAGTATGGAAGCTTTCCCATACCCCTAATCATTTTGATTGCCCTTTTCTGTACTGTTCTCCAATTCCCATATATTTTCTTGAGATGGGACAACTAGATCTGCACATCCTATTCAAGATGTCGACATGTCATGGATTTATAAAGTGGCAGAAGGATATTTTCCGTCTTACTATCTGCCCCTTTCCTAATGATTGATTCCCGCTGTTCTGTTAGCATTTTTGACTGCGGCTCACATTGAATGGATGTTTTCAGAGAACTGTCTGCAGTGACCCCAAGATTTCTTTCTAGAGTGGTAATGGCTAATTTAGGCCCCTTTGTTTTATATGCGGTGTTGGGATGGTGTGTTACAACGTGTGTTACTTTACGTTTGTCACAATTGAATTTCACCTGCCACTTTGTTGTGACTGCATAGCTTCTCAAGCCACAGTCTGTGGAGTATTTACTGGTGTCCCCAGAGAGCAGGCTGGGCCAGCTGTCATGTACGGTTGGTTGTGTCCCAGTGCCAATACGCATATTGCTTTCCCAACATAAGATTTCCGTACAAGCAATTGCTGGAGTTGCAGTGGGGGTTTTGAGTGACAGTGGGTGGTGGGTGAGAGGGTCCAAATGGACCCACACTGTAGGAAAGTTTGCAAGCTCTATGTTCTGTCCTGGTTGCTCCGTTGTAGGCTGTGGCCTGCAGGATGATGAGTGTGAAACTTTCTGTTCTCGAGAGAACCCAGAACTCAGGGCTGTACTGTGTGTGAGATGAGAGCAGTAGGCAGGAGCCAGTGGTGCAAAGGGTGACAGTTTCCATGCATGATGGCAAGTGTGTGCCACCAGAGGAAAAGGTCAGTGGCTTGCACGGTGCTAGTGTTATTTTCATTGCTGATGAACTCAGCAGAGTCAGGCAGGCTCAGGACTTGGATGGGAAACCAGAAGGTGTAACGGGGAAGCAGCAATGAGTACATGTTAAAGGCCACTGTGCTGCTGGACCCAAGTCTACCCTTGATTATACCATAGTAAATGTGAAGTCAAATGGTGTGATGGTGTGTGTTGTTGCTGTTTGGAAGAAACATGAAGCCAAGGTTCTAAGCATTTGTGAGCATTGCACGCTCTGAGACGGGCATGGTCCTGGCTACATTCCAACTTGAGATCATTACACTCTACCAATTAAAAATTCCCCCTATGGTTTCAGTTGGACACAGTATTTTCCCTTCCACTCCCGATCCTAAACTCTTGTGCGGGATTGCTGTGCACTATTGAAACAGCTGCTTTGTTCCACTTCAGAGGTGGCTGGATGTTAGTGACAGGGGTCAGTCTTCCTGTATGTGTGCATTGTTGGTGCCAGGGCAGATTGAAAGCCTCATGTGATTTGGAGGGAGTGGCAGGGGCCAATCTTTAGGTTGTGCCTCATCAGCAGCCTGAGGGATGACCTGTATGGAGTTTGCATGAGTACTGGCTCACACTTATGCAGGGAGCAGAGCTCTGTACGGAGAGGGGTTGATGGAAGCAGAGGCTGTAACTGGTGGAGACGTGATCTGTATGTGGAAGAGGTTGCTGGGAATGGAAGAGAAGAGCAAGGAGTTAGTCTGTGAGGCTGTGACCAGACCATGCAGGTAGGTTCAGCTTCTAGCACAGGCCCCAGACTCCAGTCAGTCCTGTGCCCTTATTTCATTCTCCCACAGGAGTGGATTGCTGGTTTCCAAACTAGGCAGGAAGTTCAATTTGGGGAGCGGCACTTGGGCAGGCTCTGAAATGCAGCCATGGTCTGTGTTGGTCTCCTGTTCAACCAGGAACAGCACAGCAGCTGTGGGGCTTGTGGCTGTGGGCTGGGTAGGGGTGAAGGCTTTGAGCTGCCTCTCAGGGCTGCAGGGGCCCTGTGTACATGAAAGACGGCCGGAGAAGAGGCTGTGGTTTGATAGCAGGTCCCAGCTCAGCATGGGAGCCCAGGGTCAGCTTCATGTGAGGCCTCCCCTGCACAGGAAGTGTCAGGCAGGCAGCTTCCTGCCTCCTGCAAACGGCCTCCGTTACCGTGGCAGCATGCGTCATGGAAACTTCCTCATCGACAGGTCTTCTGAGAAACCGAACCAAAGGTATGTTGAGATGCTGAGCGCAGAGAGCCCTGGGCAGCAGCCTGCACGGCGCCTACACTAAGAGCTGCCCTGCTCTCACCTCCCTTTCTGAGGAGCTCAAAGCTCTCTGCAAACACTTGTGAATTAACGCCCACTCCCTGTGAGTGAGCTGGGTGTGTGGTTTACACATGGGGAAACTGAGGCATGGAGTCTCACTCGGGGAGTAGAGCTGCTCTGAATAGAACCCAGAATTCCTGCTGTCCTTCAGGGGCTAGGCCAGATTTTGGAGCAGTGGGAAGGGACAGCAGATTGACATGTCCCAGCAAATCCATCTGAGCCAGCATCTCCCAGCCTTCTCAGAGAAAGTCCAGCCGGCCGTTAGCCATGGAGGAGGGTGTGCTGCGGCGATGGAAGGGGTTGAGTTTACCTGTCTTCCCCCCCATATTACATCCTGAAGCCTGACACTTGATGGCCCTTGTAATGTTAGCTGCTCAAATACCTGTGCCCAGGACAAGTCCTCCCCCAGGCTGTCATGATTTTGCCAGGTATGTGCACTTGCCATTCTCATTGGCTTTGGCTAGAGCTGTGGGTATGTGCGCCTCTGACATACCAGTTGGGGGTGTGGGACTGGTGCAGAGTGACAAGCATGGGGCTTCCCTGGGGTCCCCCATGGAATGCATCCTCAGGCGGGGGCAGCCCCCCTTAGTTTGAGTGAGATGGCATGGGTACTGAGCCACCATGCAGCTTCTCTACAGGAATGAGGCAGAGTGAGCAACGTGTGGTGAGCAGGCCCTGGTGCAAGAGGACCCTTGAGGTGATTTGGATGCATGTGCTCAGGTGCAGGGGTTAAAGTAAGCCAGAACGCACTGGAGCGGCATTCCAGGGCCCACTCTTTTTAGGGGCCCAGCGTTCTGGCCCCCCTAAAAATAGGAGGGGAAAAGCATTTAAAAATAGTGGGCACTGGAACGCAGTGTTCTGGCTCCATTTTCTGTTTTTAGGGGCCTGTCGAACTCTGAGCCCCTAAAAATAGTAGGCCCCAGAAACCTTCAGGCATGGCAGGAAGCTGCCTTGGACTGGGAGACTTTAAATCTCCTGCCTTGAGCCTATTCTGACTGAGCATGCTCAGTCATAGCAGACTCCGGGTGGGAGCCACAGCCCGGGTCAAGGCCACTCTGCATGGCGGCCAGGTAAGGAGGTTGGGGGGAGGAGGTCAGCCCGGGGCAGGGCAGTGGCAGAAGATGGTGTAGCACAGCAGGGGGTTGAGGAAGGTTTGGGGGACCAGCGGTGAGACGGGGGGTTGGGGAAAGCTATGGGTGCCAGGGGCAATAGCTGGGGTGGGGGAGGGGCAGGTGTTTGGGGGGCAGCAGCTGGGATGGGGAAGGAGACCTGGAAATTTAGGAGGGTTCTGGGGCCTGCCAAATTATACTTTAACCCCTGGTCAGGTGCCCTGGAAGAATGAGGCCCTGTGCCTCATTCTCCGGCCTCCACTGTGTCTGGGCACTGACACTTTAAACTGATTTTTGGAGCACCAGGGCTCACAGGGTGTCTTGGGCCATCCAGGCCACTGCAACAGAGGCAACAAAGCCGACCTCTGCATACAGCCATTTATTATTTGTGTTGCTATAGCTCCAACATGTGCCAGCTGAGGATCAGGACACTCTGTGCTAGGTGCCGTACAGACCCCTAGGAAGAGACAGTCCTGACTCCTGGAGCTGCCCACTTTCCTTTCCCCATTGGTCTGAGCCCTGGGGACTAAGCCCCAGATCTGCGTTCCCTATTACAATGGCCTCTGGCAGCCTACAGAATAAACTGACGACTCTCCCCTTGTGCCGAAAACAATCGATTTCGTGATTTGACTAAATACAACCGGTTGAGCTTTTCTGACTGTGGCACAACATCACTAGAGACCCTGCAACAATCTGGGGAAGCTGGCTGTGGTGGGCATGTGCTGGAGAGATGCTGCAGATGGGGCACAATTCAAGACAGCATGCGCTTCTCCCGAAATTAGTTCTCTTTTGCATGCGGCATTGTAAGACTGGGAGATCCAAGCCCTGTTGTTGTCAGTAATTATTCCATGACTAATGCTGTGCCTTGTCACTGCTCACAGCTAGCTGTGCCCATGCCAGGAACGTAATGCACTGCTCCAGAAGGGCTACGAGTGTTTACTAACAGTAATCTACAGCGTATTTACAGACACTACTTTTAGAAGGTGTGACCTTATTCGTGCTAACTGAGGTAGGAGTATGCGAACAGTGAGCCCCACGAGTATATCAGCGGTGGCATACAGTACGCTGCCCACGCTTCCAAGAGCTGCGGATAGATCGGTAGTACGTTAGAGTGTGCTAGCGACCTAGGAGTTTATCTTTAGCAAGTTACCAAGCTCATGCCTGTGAAGACTAGTAACATATAGGAAGCATCAGCAAAGGCTTTAAAACAGTATCTTGATAGTAACCTAAAAGGTCTATGTTGCAGAGGCCTCCAAGTCTGTCAGTCTTAAAATCAGCGCTGTGATATCCATGAATAGCTAGGGCTGATCTGGTGCTTATGAAAGGTTCCTCTGAACAGTAGCCTAGTGAGTCCCTCAGTGGTAAACTTAGGGGCTAGTGTTTATGGACAGGGATAAATTCCCATCAGCAAATGCTGGTACAGTAATTACAGCAGATCCCTAGCATCCATATACAAAGGTTGCTTGTAAAAGCCTCTATTAGAAAGGGTAGCAAAGCAATTTATCCAGGGTGCCAAGCTGCCCACTAGCATCTCTTCCCAAGTGTACTTTGAGGACTGCAGGGCTGTGGATTTCTAATGTGCTAGGAGAGCAAAGATTTTGTGTTAACATCTGGAGTACATTTACAATTAGGTGAAGTGAAGATAAGAACTCTCTGGCAATTAGAGTGATGAATAGGATCGTCAGTGGAACAATAAAATAATTATTATGCAGAAGCATCATCAAATTTTTTTTCCTGCTCCTAAGTTATTTATTGAACAAAAAGTCAATTTTCTTTTCAGGAGGCTTCTCTAGAAGAGGTTTATTGTGCTTGAAAAGCTGGTGAACTGTCTGCCTGATCCACTTTATGAAGGGAAACAACAGAAAGGCCAAAGATGGCTCCTGGTTGCTGTGACTGAGCTGTCACTCCTGCCGTTCCTGATTTCAGTTGTGAGAGAGCTGGTAGCATGGTGCACTGGCTAGAGCCCTGGGCTGGAATTTAGGAGATCTGGCCTGCTGTGCCACTTGAGCAGCTCACTTTCTGCCTCTGAGCCTTTGTTTCCCCTTCCAAGCCCTTATCTGTTTAGAGTGTGAAGTCATTGGGGTATGGACTGTTTCTCACAATGTATGTACAGCACCTGGCACAACAGGGCCCTAAACTCAGCTGGTTTCTATAGGTGGTAATGTAACACAACTGTTTATAAAGGATACCTGCAGCAAGATTGGGATCTGGAGCCAGGACATTCCAAGCAAGCATGGCCACCCTGAGAATATCCTGTTTTTAAAATCAGGTTCAGTTCTTTGTGGGGCTAAGCAAAGAGCCCAGGCAGCCAGTGGAGGAGCCCTTGAAACCTGATCCACTGGAGAGAGCTTCATGTTTGCACAGCAGAAACTAGCCCTGCCTGTGATGGTGTGAGACACTCACCAGCCAGACTGTTTGCAGTGTCCCCACATTTGCAAGTGTCTGACACACCCAGTTGGGTATGAGGGGAAGAATTGGCAGCTTCATTGACTCCACCTATGTGTGTGAATGAGCCTAAGTGTGCTAACTTCCTCTCGTCGTCCCCCCCCGGAGTGTGGAGTGAGTGACCTTCTGGGCCTTTGAGCACCCTCTCTCTGCTCTAGGCCAGTGGTTCTCAAGTTTTTAAAAGGTGTCCCCTGGGCTTTTGTGTAACACCTGGTGCCACCACCCCCCTTTTGGTGTGGCAGCATGGGGGGCGGTTGGTGGAAAGGGGCTGGAACAGGAATCTGGAGTGGAGGCAGCATGGGGGGGGGTGCTGCTGTCCAAGGCAGCCTTTCACACAGCCCTGTTGTTTGGGGGGGGCGGGAGTGGACGGCTGCTGGGAGCAGGGCAGGAGGCACCAGCATGAGTGTGACAGCAGCCAGGTGGAGAGGGGCTTGCATTGTTAGCTGGCCTCTCTGCTGGGAGTGGGGTTGGGAGGGGGTAGTTGGCTGCCTAGTACCCAGCTGGGACAAACATCCAGCTGAGGGCTCAAGTGGGTCTCAGTCCTGCTCCCTACCAGGGTTGTTATGCACACACTAAGCCACTCCCTTACCCATATTTGTGGGGCTGAAGGCATAACCTGATTAAGGCACTCCCTATCCTTTTCCAATCCAGAGGGCTCTGGAGGAAGGGCATCTACCCTTACTCAATTTGCAATCTAGGGCTCAGGGTCACCCAATGCCATTCCATATGGTCCAGGTGTAATTCTCTGGGTTTACAGGATCTTTTTCCAGTGAGGAGCTGTATGCATTAATATTGTTGTTCTTTATTTATGAACAATTATACAAATGCCAAGCATACAATGCTCACCAGTCCTAATAAGGCAGACAAACTTCTGGCCAGTCAGAATTAGATCAGCTAGGGACTCCAGGTTCTGCACAGTTTGGCTGTGAGGGTGTTGTGGTTGGGTAGTTCTTTGGAGTTTGATTCCAAATAACTTTCTTTTGAACTTCAGTTTATATAGTTAAAAGTTGGATGTGGCTTAGCTGTACCTTAAGCAATTATTTTAGTCTGAAATACTGCGAAACATCAGTCCTAGCCCATTATGAAGCAGTCCTTTAACCATCCCACCACCTTAACTGTTTTAAATAATAAAAAATAAGATATGCAACAGGTAAACAATCAAAGAACCAGACAGAAATCTGTTAGATAACCAGTAGAGAATTGAGCACCATAAAGATAAACTGATAAGTGTAGATTTTATAACCCAGACTGTGGATAAGAGATCCCTTTCCAGACAAAATGCTATCAAACAAAGTTTCCTTTAAGCAGCTTGAGATCTCTTTTTTTTTTTTTTTTTTTTTAAATAGATATTAGCACATCTAATAGTTTAGCACATTCTAAACAGCCTGATTGTACAGTTGCTTTGAAGTAGTTTCAGGAACATGAAGATGTGACATGTTACTTAGCTTAGGGCTGCTGCCTCTCCTAATATTGCTGCAACTGCTTAGCCTGAGAACAAGCCCTAAGCTTAGCCAAACAAAGCAATGTCTCAGCTTTTACAGGGTGGGCTGGCTCTGTGGGGTTGTACCAGGACATGGGCCAGTGCAGAAGTGCTCCAGGCTGGGGCTGTGAGCGCTGGGTGGGGGCAGATGTGTGCTAGAGCTGGGGCAGACCAGCCAGTCTGAGGGCAGGGCAGGGTGAACTGGCACCAGCCAGTGATGGAGCTCTGTCAGCTAGTATCTCCACTGCTCTACCAGCAGCCCGTTGAGATGCAGTGAGGTTTCTGACTCCCCAATTTCCATAACTAGGCTGCCACTGACTAACACAAGAGATCTGCTCTTGCACTCACTTGGCTCCTGGTGAGTCAGCTGCATTACCTAAACAAGAACCCATCCCAGGATTGTGCCAGCAGCTGGTTCATGCTCTTCCTAGTAGCCCACACAGGAAGGGCAGGAAAGATGTGTTCTCTTCCCTAACTGTGGGCAGTGGACCTGGATGTGGTTAGAGGCACTGGCGGAAGAGATGTAGACCCAGCACCAAAAATAATGGAGCTTAGTCCCAGGAAAGGAGCAGCATGCCTGGCTCGGAGCCCCCCCGAAACTGTCAGAGCTGCGCAGAATGGAGCATTTCCAGCTGCTCTCCCCCAGCTGAGAGCTGTCAGTCGGTGCTGGTTGGTTGTCTTCCTGCCATCACCATGTGCCAAGCACTGGCAATCATGTAGGGGATGGTCCTGGCTGAATAGCTGGGAGCCCAGGCCTCAAAGTCATTGTGTGGATGTAGTCTCATATACTCATTGTTATTTGTAAGGTAGCCGCATCTGGTGTTCTGACCGGTGTCTGAGCTTCCTCAGGTGGGAGCTGTGCAGCCCCAAGGAGCACTGAGCCAGGGAGCTGATAGGCAAAAGAAGGGGCTGGAGGGAAAACAGGCCCAGGGAGGTGACATGAATTGCCCAATGTCATGCTGGCTATAGAACACAGATCTCCTCTTGAGTCCCAGCCCAGTGCCCTAGCCATTAGCCTAGACTGCCTCTACTAATGCCCCTCTGTACATAGGATGTGTTATTCCTCCAAGGCTGCCCAGCCATGTTGAAGGAGAGCACTGCACCATGGCTTGGGATGTATTAGGCTTGCAACCTCCACTGTCCACACAGCTTCTAGCATTGGTCTCTATCCAGGTCTGGCAAGAATGCCTTTTCTGTAGTCTGCCTGAGATCTGCCTCCTGCCTGGAACAGGTTTTCTGCTTTCTCCTATCCTGCTAGGGAGGGGGAGGAGGTGGGAGCCCTGGTTTGGTGCTGCCCCAGCTTCTGGCATGGCTGGCAGGTATGAATGGACATGCTCCCTGGTGATAGCTTATCTACTCGGCCCCGTTTCCATGTGCCGCACTTGTTATTAATATTTACATAGGCAGCCACGCGCAGTAATGGATGGGGGCTGATCTGCACCTGACACTGGAGGCTGACTCAGCCAGCCCCCTGGAGATACTTCCTGGGCAGCTAGCACCTTAGTCCAGCTTGCCGTACACCAGGCCTGTGCTCCCTTTCAGCTACTGCAGGACGTGGCTCCTGGGGCCTGCCAGGATCCTCTGCTGGGAGAGGTGCTGGGAATGCACTATTCCCTTCAGCAACTCCTGCTGTGGAGCCAGAGACCCTTCCCCATGGCTGTCTTCCCTGCCCTAGTATGACTACTGCTGGCAGGATGAGGCCGCCTGCCCACTGCCAGTGCCTGGCTGTTGGCCTGTCTGCTGGGACAGGGGAGAAATCTGTGTCACTCGTTTTCAGACTTTGGGTTGGGACCCGGGACAGAGTCACAGCCCCTCAGATGTAGTTGTGGGCTTATGAGCATAAATGATTTTTTTCAGCAGGGTCTCAAGGAAAATAGTTTGAAAACCACTGATCTATGAGGTCTTCAATAGGCACTGGGCCAGGCAGTTATTTCTTCTGTGGCAGCAGGAGGTTCAGTGCACTGGGGACCTGGAAGCTAACGGGGAGGGTTGAGAACCTGAGGCTAATCCCAGCTTTCAGCCTCAGGAAACAAGATCCGATTCCAGAGGCCCCTCCTGAGGGCTGATTGAATTCCTCTGAGCTCCCACTTTGTGCCCTCCCTGCTGGGGATGGGGGGTGGCTGGGTGGCTAGGGGGTTTGTGCTGGGGTTTGAAGAGCTGCTTGGAAGGTGGCGGGAGAGAGATGAGAAGAGGGGCAAATACAGCTCCCCACTAGTTCTGAGGGTGCTGGGGTTGTTGCGAGCTGCAAGCCTCTTGCCATCCCCTGGAGGGGGTGCCAAGGGTGGGGCACTCTTGAGGCTGTACCCTCTCTGTGTGAGGGTGCTTCAGTGGGCTGGGCTGGTGGATGTGTCACAAGGGACCACCTCTATACCCTGTAATGCTCAAGTGGGGCACCTAGGTTGCACTTGCCCCTTCCGTCCCCTGCAGGCTGCCTATCCTCTTTCCTCCCTGCCTAGAGGAATGGTGGCATTCAGCCTGGGTGCTGGACCCCTCTGCCTTCCCTCCTCCATGGACCCGTCTCCCACTTGGGGGGGCCCTGCATGAGGCATCACAGCCTCTCTCTCAGGGCTGGGGGAGCATGCTTGGTTGGGTGGCAGGGCAGTTCGGGACCACATGCTCTAGGGAGACTGTAAGCTCTGCTAGGCCTTCCACTCAGCTGTCTCTCCTGGCAGGAGGGTGAGAAGGGCAGAGTCCCCCACCTCCAGAGCCCCAGAGCTTCCTCTGCCAGCTATTGCTGCTGTGCTGCCTTCTCCCCACACCTACACTGTCACAGGGGGAGTGACTTGCTCTCTCTTTGAGATAGAGAGAGGCCCTCAGTTGTGAGGTATAGACCTGCCGCTGGGGGAGCTGGCCTGAATGCAGGAACATGCAGTCTCCGGTCCCCTTATTGCCCTCCATTAGAGCCTGACCCCCAGGGATTGAGGCACTGGGGAGAAACGTGATGCGTGGAGCTTCATGCTGTGCCAGGCTCCAGGAGATGCAGATGACAGAGTGTGAAAGACAGCAGGCACAGAGGCGGGGGAGTTGTGGAGAGGGTGCCAGCTGCCTTGGGGCCAGTCCTACTTAATATCCTCATTAATGATCTGGCCAGGAGAGTAAACAGCAAGTTAATGAAAGTCCCAATGACTCTAAATTGGGAGGAGCTGCAAATAACAGGCAGGGCAGAAAATTCATACAAGGGAAGGTTAGAAACGTGAGGAGAAAAGGTGAACCTAGTGCTCAGCTTGCAAACAAGTGACACAAGGAGGGAGAAAAGTAAACCTCCGCCATTCTGGTGTGAGGAGCCTTGGCAACCTTGGTAGTGGAAATGTAGAGTGTTCAGTGCTTTGGAGTTTGTAGTGGATATGGCAGGGAAACAGGGAAAGCAAGGGTGGTATAATTTAAGGTGACATGCAGCAGCATCCCATGTGAGAAGGTGATAGGCTCTCAGTCCAGCTACGAGGTGCTACAGTGGGCTGAACTCACCAGTCATTTGCCCCAGTGAGGGTGCAAAGTGTCCCCCAACCCCCCCCACACACACATACAGTTAACAGCAGCATTTTACACAGTTTCTGTGCTGGTGTAAATGACCCAGGAAGCACTGGGTGATGGAGAAGTGGGCTTATGGTAGTCATTCCTAGGCACTGTATTAGTGGAGGCAACTGACAAGTTGGAAGCATTTCGGAGAAAAGCAGCAAAATAAAGATTGGAAGAGACTGAATGGTGGGGAAAGTTAATGCAGAGTGAGGAGACTAGGGTGGGTCCAGAAATATGCAATGGGTGTAAATGCAAAGAGGGAGATGAATTGTTTGGGCTGGGCTGAGGGGGGCTGTGAGTGGGAGTGCTGGGAGCAGAAAGAGAAAGGGCAAATGTAGGCTGGACCCTGGAAGACATCTGATGGAGATATCTGTGGGCCAGTTGCCCAAGAAAAGGAGCACACCCCTTGGGAATGTTCCACCATTAATGGTAGAGCTGAGCAGAAGAGAGGCCGGATGAGCATCTGGCCTTCTCTGTCTCTTGGAGTGCTCCTTTCAGCAGCACGGAAACCCACCACTTGTATCCCCTCTTGTTGCAGTACCGTGTGGGCCAGCTATACATGATCAGTAAACACAGCCACCAGGAAAGCGAGAAAGGAGAGGGCGTGGAGGTGGTGAAAAATGAGCCTCATGAAGACCCTGTCCACGGGCTCGGCCAGTTCACTGAGAAACGTGTGCACCTGTCCAGGTGAGAGTTCTCCTCTGGTTCATCCCCTGGATGATCATCTGCAAAGCATGGGCTGTACCCGACAGCACTTCTGCCATTGGACTCAGGGCTGAGCACCAGTTCAAGGCTTCCCTAATAGACAACATCTTCACTGATGTCTTGGGGGGTGTTTTGTTAAACCCCATTTGGTAGCCCTGGGCTATATCTTTCTTTGTTCTGTTTGTACAGCACTGAGCGCAATGCACAACGAATCCTATCACAGTACTGACTTTGAATAGTAAGATGGTGCTGTGTCTTTAGAATACATACAGGACAAGCAGCTGCAGTGTATGTCCTTTGTGGGGCCACCTGACCTAGAGACCCCCAGCACTAAGGGCAAGAGGAGAGTGCAACCTCTGGGGGCTGATCAGGTGTTGGCGTCTGTGGTGAGACTATTCCCATTAGAGCTGCTTGCAATGGAGGGCTCTGATGTGGATGTTTAGCCAAGACAGATTCCCAGCTGATTTTACCCAGGGGCCACTACACAGCTACAGCTGCCCATCAGTGGGTGGGATTTGAACATGCAGCCTGACTCTTCTGTACCAGGTGTGCCAGCAGCCTTCTCTCTCTATGCTTTAGGCATCTATGCCTTGTTCTGAGCTTTAAAATTACTTCATCAGTGGATTCTGCCTATTTTCTGGGTTAGCTTCTCTGAAATCCCAGGGAAACAGCCCTGGCCATTCTCCCACCAGTATCACTGCCACCTCTACTCTGCCACCCCTTGTGAGTTCTTTCTCTGACTCACCCCTCAACAAATACACTAACCTTCATACAGGTCTAGCTAACTGTTTGCATTCGGGGAGTTGTTGTCCCCCCCACCCCTCGGGGGTTGGGGGGGGCATGTGACACATCTGCGGTTAGGCTCTGGTCTGAGTTTCAGGAGCTCTGTAGGTTCCTGCTAAACTGGTCTCTAGTCTCTTTGTACTCTTTGCTCTCTCTGCCTCCCTGCTCCACTGAATGTCAAAGTTTTATTCCAAAGGGGCAGCCATGTTACTTTTATTGTATCCTCCAAGAAAAGCTGTCCTCTTGTATTAGGATTTGTCCCAGGATGGCCTGATTGTGGAGCCCTCCTCTCTGCAAATATCACTCACAGGCCATCAGTGGCTGCAGAAATAACTCTTGAGACTTCATGTTGGCACTCTGCTGTCTCCTGGGGGTGCCATGCAGCTGCCACAGGCTGAATGTGCCCATCCTCCAGCAGCGGGAATTTCTGTGCTTGGCTTTGATTCCTGTTCCACCCAGCTTATCCCCTTCTGAGCCTCGTCTTGAGAGGTCCTTGAGCACCAGGGAGTAATACCTTCCCATGACCTCATTTTTTAATGGTCTGTAGATGTCTGAATTCCACTCAATTCCTTCATAGAGGTGACAGCTGCATGGAGCTGCACAAAGAGAGCTGTGGTCGGCATCCAAAAGGCACAGTGGTTCTTTTGGCAATCTCGTCTCCTCTAAGCATCTAGAGGTGATGCCTTGCTAATGTGAAGTGAACTTCACAGCTGTCCACCTTACCTGTGGAGAGCCTGGAGCACAAGTGCGGAAGTGACTTCTCCAGAGCACCCCAGTGAAACAATAGAGCAGAGGTGGGCAAAAATACTGAGTAGGGGGCCAGTGGTGGTGGTGGAGAGCTGGCCTGGGGACAGGGTGGAGAGCAGGGAGGAGGTGCTGGTGGGTGAGGGACAGGAGGGTGAGCTCATGGGGAAGTCAAGGGCTGGAGTGAGGAAAAGCGGGAGTTCTGGGTGTGGAATGGGGCAGCACAGCACTGGCCCCAGTCCTGGCACAGCACCAGCTGGGGGAGAGGAGTGGAAGATGCAGTACAGTGGCAGCATCAGCCCCGGAGCACCACAGCACTGGCGCAGCCCCAGCTCAGTGTAGTACTGACTGGGCCTGGCCCCATGCAGCACCGGCTGCGGGGAGCATAAGGCAGCAACACTGGCCTCAGCCCTAGAGTGCTGCAGCCACACCAACTGCGGGAGCAGAAGGAGGTGGCACAGCACCAGCCCCAGACCAGCACAGTGCTGATAGTGGGGGGCCAGAGCAGCACCAACTCTGGCCCCAGAATGATGACGCACCGGCCAGGAGGTCAGAAGTGGCCAGCGCAGCAGCATCATTGATCCGGATGGCCCTGGGGTGGTGCAGCAGCAGTGGGGGAAGCAAAAAGAGAGGGAGAGAGCAGACCAGGGGCGGCTGGCTAGGGAAGTAGCCTGCTGGCTATATTTTGCCCACCCCTGCAATAGAGGCTGGGACTTAGTCCAAGCTCCCAGCACTGGATCATGCAGTGGGCAGATTCACAGAACTAAGTTATCTAAGAACCCGCCGGTCCCCTCCCCGCTTATGTCACCCTGTGGCCCCCAGTCAGTCTGTTCCAATTGATCTCACCCCCAAACTTTCAGACTGGCCCTTACTGTTTCAGGGGCAATGACTGGAACTCTACCACGCCCACCTTTTCTCTCCAAGGTCCTTGGGGTTCTGGGGGGCTAGTTGCCCGTCTTCCTTGGGGCTTTGAAGAGGCTCTGGGTAGGTCATTGCCTTCCCGACCCGAGAGTGGGTCAGGAGGCAGAGATCATCCCCAGAGTTGGTGAAGGGGGCCAATGGCAGCAGCAGAGAGGGATTTCCAGGTTACCCAAGAGATCCAGAGTGAATTGTTACCATCTGCTGCCAGTGGGGAAGGCCCTGTCTGTGGCCACCAGGAGACATTCCACCCAGCCAGCAGCTCCGGGAGCTGCACACCACTCCCTCCTTGGCAGGTTAGTGATTGGCCTACCCCAGTGTGGTGCACTCAGGTGCCCAGTGACTTGTGCTCTGGTCACCAGCAATGTACAGCAAGGCACTGGCTCTGGGGCATCAGGGTCTTCCTGTTTCCGGGTTTCTGCCCAGTTCTGAGAAGAAGGCATGGCACCAGTCCATAGCAAAACCAAACAGAAATTTCTTTGGCAGAGCTCAGGACAGAGGTTCAAAGAAAAGTCAGTCAAAGGTTTGGAAACATGGTAACAAGTAAAAGAAAGACATAAACCACAGCCTCGATGGAGCCTGTACTTTTTAGCAAGTCACTTTCCAGTCTCAGGTCTTTTTCACCCAGCTGTTAGTCCTTGCAAATTCAAGACTTGGCCAGATCCCCTTTCATGGGACACCCTGTCTGCCAGAGTTTCACCTCTGGAACGGTAGGCCAGTTTTTGTGCTCCTCTATAGCTCCACCCTGTTGTCTCTTAGTGCAGGGCCCCACCTTTTCGGAGAACCTCCTGAGGTTCCTTTGTTTCTGTAAATGCCCTAGGTTTCACCTGGGCTCTGCAAACACCCTACTGCTGTTTTTATTGTTCTCTGTGTTGATCCAGTTAGCCCTGAGACCTCACCTCTGCTCTGGAGACAAGTGTCCCTTTGACAGCTTTGCAATCTGATTACTGTGTTTTGCATAGCTCTTAACTGGCAAGGTTCGGACACTTTGCAGCAGTGAGCACAACAGGCTGACTGTTCTTAGCTTTTGGCAGAGACCACCTCGGATCCGCTTCTGTGAAATGTGGAAAAGATGGTTAGAAAAAGGTCCCTGCCTGAGTAGGTTTGTGTCACACCCCCGCTGTAGAGAAGGCAGTCAGGCTGCTTTCTGGCCCCCCATCTCCATCACATGCACCTTATTGTGTCAGAGCTCCAATGGGTTTGGAGGAGCAAAGACACTGTGTAGCAGCTCTGCTCCAGAAGGAAACAGCATCAGTCAGTGGATGCCCCACACAGCTGGGAAGCAGGCCTTGTTCATCCTGAAGTCAGACGACAGGCCACTTATTCCTTCTGAAGTCTGACGGTCGAGGGTGCTCCAGGGCCTAGAGGAACTGTTGGGGGAGGCCAGTGTTTATGAGGGGCGGTTTGTGCTGGGATCACCTCAGGGGGATTTGGTCCTGTTGTTACTGGTCAGTGCATGTTCTGAGTGCACCAGCCGCATGTGAGGCACGGCACAGCCCTGTTAGGAGTCAAGCTCCCAACCCTGGCAAGTCTAACTTAACTGGCGTCTCTTGAGTAATCCATTTCAAACCCTGTCTGGCCACACAGTTACTGTACATCTGACTGGACTGTTGGTCCATCCTATCTGACATCTGTCTTCTGGCAATTCAAGAGATGACATCCAAACACTCCTTCCCCTCCCTGATTCATACTGTCTACACCCGCCTTTCTCACAGTCTGCATGTAGTCGCAAACCTCCCTGAGGGCTGCCTATTCCCCTCCTCATGTTCTGGGAGGGGGTCAGTTTGCCTGTGGGTACACAGGGACCCAGGTTGGAGTTTCTTTCTCTCCTGGAGCTTTTGTTGCTGAGATAGGCGATGACTCAGGGGGTCACTCCAGAATGAAAAATTAAAATCGCTATCTAGCAAGCTCAGTGTCAGCAAAGTTTGCTGTGACCAGGCTGCAAAATACCTGTTAGTAAAGCACACCACCAGGTTAAAATCCTACCATGATACTGCACTGAACATTGCCAATTGCCTTGGAGAGCTAAATAAGTATTTGCAGATAGATAAGCCCAGTGTTTGCTGTATTCAAGCTATACCCAGAGACTAGTATGGGGACCTACAAGGAAATAGGTGGGTCACTATTTGTCTAAGGTAACAAGGCAGGATTTTAAGGGCCACCACTTACATTTTAAAATAGCTCCTTACTGAGTTAGTGATGGTTTGGATTTGAAAGGAAAGAGCTTGAAAAATCTTGTTGTTCACCTGGCATCACTGGCACTGGCTGTTGACTTTCTGCACACCACTCTGTGTGGGCTGGGAAACTGAGCTAGTCAGTCAGTTTTGCTTCTGTATCGCATGAGTCTCACTTTCAGGGTCTAATTTAGCTGAGTGGGGAAGGGATACTACCTCTTTTTGACCTGAGGTTGTGCCTATCTTTAGGGTCTTGAAGGTTTTTCCAGATGGGAGGAGAAATTGATGGTGCAGGCTAGTCCTGTTAATACAATATGGTTTGTTTCCAAGGAACATACAAAGGCCTGTTTCCCTGAACATGGGAGGAATCAAAAGAATGGAAGACGGTATCTTTGCTTAGCACCTCTTTCTTTTAAGTCTGGTATGTCTTTTGTCCCTTCTTAGTGTCTCTCTGTCACATGCACACTCCCTCTTACCCCAGTCTTCTGTACCCTCTTTGTCTTAAGTGGGACTACTTAGTGGTTTCTTACAGCTGTCTTAAATGAGCAATGGAGGTGACATTTACACCCAGCAATTTAAAGGTTCAGCTCAACCCACAACATTTGGAACTGGGAATCCAGGTTGGGAAGTGGCTGAATTTTCTTCCCTCTTTCACTATAGTGCAGGTGTGACCAAACTGCGGCTCACAAGCCGCATGTGGCTCTTCAAATTAAAAATGTGGCTTGCAGGCAGGGAGCTGCTTCAGGCTGGGAGAGTTAAAATCTTGAGCCTGTCAGGCAGCTTCACAGCCTGCAGCTGGGGGGGGGGGGCACCAGCTCAGATAAGGGGCGGGAAGGGGAGAGGAACAGCTGGGGCAGGGAGGGGAGAGGAACAGCTGGCAGCTCCGGGAAGCGATGGGGGTCAGGGAGGGTCTCAGAACAGAAGGGCACTTCTGGGAATGGAGGCAGTGAGGGAAGGGACTAAGGGGATCAGGGAGGAGACAAGCTGTAAAGGACTTAAAGACTAACAAATTATTGTTAGTTTCTGTTTCATAGATTTCAGTGTGGATTTTATTTTGCGTTGCTTTCTTTATTTTGGTGTGCTTTGTGGGGTGGTTTTTTTTTTTTTCTTTTCTTTTGCTTTGGTTGGTTTGGGTGGGTTTGTTTGTTTGTTTGTTTTGTATTTACCTTATACCACATGCCAAAGTAACCTCAGTCCTGTCCACAGCACTTTACAAACTTAGGGCACCTCATGCACTCCCTTTACAAGTGTGGTAGTCAGGAAAACAGGTTAAAAAGTCTTCCATTGTAGCAGAGGGAGAAGGAATAAGCCAATGAAGAATCCTACTCCTTCTTGCCAACTCTACAGAAACCTGTAGATTGAGCTCTGGATAGTTAAACAAGGAGTTTTGTGGAACTTTTAAAGACTAACCTATTTACTTATCACATTTATCTCATGAAAGCTCATGTGATAAATAAATGTGTTAGTCTTTAAAAGTGCCGAAGGAATCCTTGTTTGTTTTGCTGAACTAGAGTAACATGGCTACCTCTTTGGAGCTCTGGACAATTGAGGCTTTTCGGAGACCCTGAGGAATTGGGACAAGGGGTGAGCTGTTTTCCATAGCATCCTCCTCCTTCAGAATTATTTTATGCAGAATCCTATTCCACAAAACCAAGCCTGTTTTGAAAGACTAGTGTTGGGCCATGTATGGAGTAGGAAAGTGTTTCCCAGGACAGTTGAGTTGTCATGGGAGACATAAGCAGTGTTCCTTGTAAGGTGATGATGCAGCTGACTAAGTTATGGATGCACTTGGGGAGCCGATGAGCAGGGGCCCAGCACCAGGTCGGGGAACCGGGAGAGAACTTGCTCAGCTGCATCCAGAAGTTGCTAAGCTGCATCATCGGCTTAGGAGGGAACATTGCAGGGAAGGGTAGCATGGTCAGAGACAGCAGGAGATGTGAGCAATGGTCGGGGACAGCAGAGAAGCAGTGGCATGGTAAGAAGCAGCACCGAGGTGCAGGGGGAAGCGCAGCATGATCGGGGAAGCCATGGCATGTTTAGATTTTCTCATAGGCCCAAATGCAGCTTACTGCTTTGTTAAAATTGTGTTTTCCAAGTCCTAAACATAACGTGGAATACTAAGAAACAAAAATACAAAGGAGAAAAAGTTTATAACTGAACATAGATTACTTTCAATTTTTAGCACATCTTACTGCTGTGAAGCACTGTATTCCACAATTAAATCTGTTAGATCAAAATATTGTGCAATACTTAGAGATCAGCACCTGTGAGAGCTTTTACGTACTGCATTGACAAGTTACTGCCCACATTTAATAAATAAATAAAAAATAAAAAACTTGCCACTAGCCTGCAGTGTTCAACATCCAGCAACAACTAAGTTTTTACTGTGTAGGCCTAGTTTTCATGGTAACCTTAAGTAATTATTAGAATCTGACATTATTAGGATGAATATTTGCCCTGTTTTTAAGAGAAAATTAAAGTGCGCAATAAATTTTAAGCTTAGTAATTTTGGAATGGGTAAAACTATGTGGTTATATGCCTCAGTGCAGCTCTCGAAGGTTTAATAATCAACTTGTAAGGCTCTTGAGTTCCATAAGTTTGGCTACCCCTGCTATAGTGTCACTCTTTTTGGCTAGCCAGTTATACCCAGATTTTCAAACGGAGGTCAGGCACTAAATCCATATATAGAGCCTTGACTCTGCCAAAGGGATCTGTCCAGTCAGACCCTTAGTCTCACTTCCAATCCTGTGGGAATCAGTAGCAGAATGGGGACTGTAGTAAGTGACCTAGGTAAGTGATCTGATTTACAGAGCTCTGGCAGGGAAATGGCAAGTGCAGTAGTTGGGCACCTCTGAGCAGGTGACACTTCATTTAGGTGTCTGAATGTAGATTTAAAGCTGAATCTGACACCCAAACCTGGTGTTTGATGTAGGAGAGGGGAAGGCGGTAAGCAGGAGAGAAAAATTGGCTCTGCCAAGGCGCAAAGGCACGCAGAGGCTGTCGCCCCCACCCAGCAACAATCACACATCCCAAAGAACTGTGTGTCTGGCTTTTTAAAGCCACTTGGTATAATCTTGCCCAGAGGCATCGCTGGCCAGGGGAGGGACCCAGGGCACAGGCTCAGGCCCTGCCCCCTGGCCAGGGATAGGGCCAGAAGCCGCCACACGGCCATGGGCGGCTAGGCCCCGCATCCCTGGCCGGGGACAGGGCCGGAAGCAGCTGCGGGCGGCGGGGTCCTGCATCCCCAACTGGGGATGGGGCTGCCGCAGGCATGCACCACCGGGCCCCAGATTGCCCGCCCCAGCCGTGGGCAGCCGCGCCCCGGATTAGCAGCCAGGGACGGGGCTGCCGCCGGTGGCCAGGCCCCAGATCCTTGGCTGGGGACAGGGCCGGAAGTGGTCGTCGGCCTCTAGGCCCTGGATCTCCATCCCGATTGGGCCGAAGATCCGGGGCACTGGCACTGGGGTTTAGGGCATGTGCCTCGGGGTGCCCAGCGCCAGCAACGCCTCTGATCTTGCCCATTCTCCCATGTGCAGAGCTTGTGCTGACTCACATGGCTGTTGTGAACCCAGAGGGTCTGCAGGAATCATCAAAGAATTTTATGGGCACAGATACCTAGTTTTGATCTAGGTGTCTTGTCTTTCTTGGGGGAATCCCTGCAGCTGATTTGGAGAACCCGACTACATCACCACTGCAAGCTGTAGTGTAGAAAGGACACTCACAGTATCTCTTTAACCAAGATCCACAACCATCTGGGGCTCTGCCCAATAATAAAAACCTAAATGTCTTCTGCTTGCATTACTGTGCAGTACAGTCCAGTTTTGCTGAGAGAGCCTTTGTTCCCGTATTTCACTGATGCTCGCTCTTACTGCCCATCCATGGCTTTTGTTTCTTTGCCTGCCCTGTTCTCTCTTCCATTTGCTGTGGCATGCTCTGCTGGCTGGTCATTCACCAACTGCAGACGGAGAAGAGTGCTGACGGGTGACTTGCTCCATGGAGGCTGCTCCAGGGAGACACTGGAGAGCTAGGCTGTGTGAGACAGCTCAGGCTGCGCTGCTCTGGCTCCACACAGCGCATTAATCGGCTGCTTGCCCACAGAGGGAGCTGCCGGTGTTAGACAGGGTATTTTTAGCCAAGGCGCTCATGATTCCCCTCTTGGGGATGCTATTTATAGAGACTGAAAATTAATCAAAATGCGCCTCATGTCTCCCCTCCTCCCTGCCAGCTCCCCACCAATGGGCAAGGAGTGGCTGTCAAGGCGAGCAGAGAGCGGGCGTGAGCTGACTGTTCATTTCCAGCAGCCCCTGGCTTCTGCCGCTCAGCCTGGGAGCTGGCAGGAGGCTCTGTGCCCAGCCCAGGGACAACCAGGTCACTCTGAGAGCACACATGGACTGGTTCCACTGCATTTCCAATGCCTGGGGGAAACCCTGGGAACCAGACAAAAATTGTGGTTGGGATCGAGGGGCTGACCTGTCTTTCGCTGACACCAGAGACACAGCTACCTTCCTTCCACAGGAGCAGCCGCTGACCCTGTGTTCCTGGGTGGGTGAGGAACATGAGAAAGGCTGGGGAGCATGGCGTGGGAGAGGTGTAGGCTGGCCAAACCCGCGGGGGGCAGCTGGGAAGCATGAGTGTCATCAGCAGCTTGAAGGCTGCTGGCTGGTTGTGGGGCTGCAAAGATGTGGAGCTCACGGCTGGGTCCACAGTGATGGAGTGAGAGTTAGCTGGGCCTCCAACGGCCATGCACACCCCTCACCAGCCAAAGGGAGCCCCTCCAGCTCAGCACCCTTGTCCCCTTGTACTGAAACTGCTGTGGTGACTTGGTGGGCCAACAGCTGTCAGCCAGATGGACCAAAGCCAGCCGAGCTCTGGCACTAACAAGAATCCCTGCCCTGCTCTGCTCTTCCCTTGCAGCAAGCTGCCCAGCTGGGCCCGTGCAGTGACTCCTCGGATATTCTACATCACCGAGAAGGCCTGGAACTATTATCCATACACAATTACCGGTATGAGACCCCCAACCTGGCTACCCCCACTCAGCCATTGTGCCGTGGCTGTGAAAGAGCGGCCTTCTCTTCCCACTTGCCACCTCCCTCCTTCACACCACAGTTGCTTTTCCTGCCGCTCCCACTGCTTTTACACCAGAGTCACATCAGCGGAGTGACTCCTGGTTCACATCGGCAGGACTGGGCCCAGGTCCTCCCATCTTGGGCATGTCAGGAACCAAGGAGCCTTCTCCCTGCTCTCTGTCCTCCTGAAGCAGGATTTACAGTGGATCAGGGAGCCATCAATCTGTCCCACACCCCCCAGGGCACATGGTGCAGCATGGACAGGCCGTGGCCACGTGCTCACTGTGTCCCTTGTTCGATGACTTCTGGTGTGTGATGAGCTGGGCCTTGGTGACATCTCCACTGCAGGACTAAACATGGCTTGAACAGGTTCACCTGGCATTCTGGGGCTGTAGATCTGCAGGCCATGGCTGGAGGCAGAGCCAGGAGTGTAGCAAGCTGTCCCTTAGCCAGAGCAGGGTGACCACACTCAGGCTCCTTAGTGCCCTGAGTTGTTGGAAGCCACCTGAGCCCTCCACAGGGACACTCTTCTCGTACCCAAAGGGATCAGGTTTGGAGCTTCAGTTGGGATCCTGCATTGGCAGCCTTTGGGGATCCTTGCTTGCAGCCATGTGCCTGGGGATTCCTGGTGACCCGGGCCCTACCTGTTGGGTTTCTCCACAGTGTGACTGCACCAGGTACCCATCTGGGGTATGACACTCCCTCTCCATAGGGGTGCCCTCTGCTTAGCCCACTGGGTTCACTTCACGTAAGTCCCTTAGCAAGACCCAGGCACGTGATTTACTGGAAATGCTGGACAATAATCATAGAATCATAGAATAATCTGCTACAGAACAGCATGGAGGGGAATCCAGCCCATCAGAAAACTAGCAGCGCTCAGTGCCAGGAGCATCTGTCCTCTGCCCACTGACATCCAGCCTGCATTCCCCAATCCGCACAGGGCGAGCCAGTTCCCCTACCAACAGCACTGTACTTGAGTGATCTTTGATCACCCAGCAGTGATCTCCCAATGGGAGGAAGAGGGGGATGATTCCCACACAAGGGTGAGGCAAAAAGGATCACACCAAAACCCCACATCATTCATCATCCCCTTATCCTTTGTTATTGGAGCTCAGGAGATTTAAGTCAATGTTGGGGGTTTTAGTGGGTATGACAACTCTCTGCATTGGCAGCAGGGACTCTGCCTGAGAGCAGAAGGTCTCTCTGGCAGGGTTGGGGGTTCTTTGCCCCAAGAGCAGGGGGTCTCTCCAGTAGGATAGAGGGTCTCTCCATAGGGAGTGGGGTTTTTTCCTAGCACTGAAGAAAAAAGTTTGTCTCTGCTTCCCTATACTGTGCAGTTCAGATGTAGCCAGACAGGATCAGCTCATCACCAAGCAAGGCAGCATTTCCTGGTGATGTGAGCATGGCACTGGGACCCAGGATCCCGGCATTCAACTCTCCAGCTCGGACACAGATCCTGATAGGCCACACTCATCCCTGCAATCTATCTGCTGGCATGGGGGGAAGGGAGGAGGGTGATGCACTCCTACCTGGGGGGGCTGCCCTGGAACTGTCTCATCATCTGCTTGATTGAGTCACAAAGAGACACTTTTGACGACATAAAGTCCCAGCTGCTCTTTCTTGGTCTTATCTTTCTGTTATCTTTCCCTGGGTCCCCGCTTTCCTGCCCTGCTGGCCCCTGGGATGCCGTGCTGTTGGTGCAGAGTACACGGTAAGAACGGGAATAGATTTCTGCCCTTACACCAGTCCCAGCACCCCATGGAGCTCACCACGGGTTGGCATGACCCTGCCACACTCCGAGGTGTGGCTGGGGCATGTGTGGGAAAAGGGGCATAAGTGAGAGGCAATTCATAGCAGCCCCCACCTCCTTTATTTCCCTGCCTGGCCATCTTGGTACTGCTAGACTCAGCCCTCACTGCTCCTGGAGAGGGGTTAACCCCTTCCCTGCCAGACACCAGGTATGTCCATGGTGCCACTCGCTGGCAGCTCCTGCATTTGCACCCCAATGGCATTTGGCCTGGCTTCTAGCCTGTCCCTCCTAGGGTTCAGAAGGCCAAGGAGCAGCTCTCAGGCTGCACTAGCCCCCTTTTCACTGAATCAGCTTCCTCTGGGGCAGACACAAGCAGGCAGATGAGCTGGACTGTGGGTGGAAGGCATTGGCACTGCGCATGCTGTGTCTGGGCAGATGGGTTCTCCATCCTCTGGGCTGGCACTGGCACTGGCACTGAGTTTCCCCAACAAGCATCTGACTCGGGCCCATCCCTGGGAAGAGACACAATCCCCTTGCTTTTCCAGCTGATCATCTCGGTGTAGCCCCTCCCAGCTCTGTGCCAACATCACTGTGCAGGCTGGCTTGTGACAGTCTCTTTCTTTGCAGTGCTCCTTCCTGCCGAAGTTCTCCATTTACATAGAGACCAAGTATGAGGACAACTGTGGAGACAACGAGAACGTAAGTGGTTCTGACGCCCCTGCCCCGCCATTCCTCCTGTGTTTCCTACACTCCACTGGAACCAGCCATTCCTACCTCAGACCTGCCCAGTGCCTCCCACTGGGGTGCTGGAGGAAGTGCTGTGGGGCAAGACGTGACCTCGGGCTTCTTTCCCCAGTGGTCTGCACCACTCCAGTGACTTCCTTCCACTAGTAGTGTGCAGGCTCCTGTGTGTGCATGGGGGGCATGTTGCATCTCCCAGAGGAGGCCAGAGATGCCAGTTGCTAGGCATTGGGCTCCATATCTGGAGTCACCACACATGACTGAGAACATGGCTCAGATCTGGTCGTTACTCTGCTGGCAGCATCTCTGCTGAGTGAGCCATTCATAAGGACATAAGAATGGCCAGACTGGATCAGAACAATGGTCCATGTGGCCCAGTATCCTGTCTTCCAATGATGGCTAATAGCAGGGGCTTCAGAGGGGAAGAACAATAGGCAACCATCGAGTGATCCATCCAGTCTTCCACTCCCAGCTTTCAGCAGTCAGGGTAGGGAAACACAGAACACAAGGTTGGATCCCTGCCCATCTTGGCTAACACCCATGGACAGACATGTTTCCCGTGAACATATGTAGTTCTTTTTTGAACCCTTTTATAGTTTTGACCTTTGCTGCATCCCATGGCAAGGAGTTCCACAGGTTGGCTGTGTTTTGCATGAAGAAGTACTTCCTTTTTTTGTTTTAAACCTGCTGCCTGCTCATTTTACTGAGTGACCACTGGTTCTTGTTATGTGAAGGGGTAACTAACACTTCCTTATTCTCTTTCTCCGCCCCAGTCATGATTTTATAAATCTCTATCACATCACCCCTTAGTTCTCCCTTTTCCAAGCTTTTCTGGTGCCTTTTCTTAAAGCTGGTGTTACATTAGCTGCCTGCCAGGCATTTTCAAGGAGTGGTCAGGAGGTCTGTCAGCTGGGAACATCTCTTGCCCATCGTAGAGTTAGTTCCAGAGCCCATTTCCCTGCTGATGTCCATTGGTGCTGGGTAGCAGTGAGTGGGTACTTGACATCAGTTGTAGAGGTGTGTTTCCAACCTGTCCCTTCTCCCTCCAGATCTTTCACGGTGACAAAATCCTGGGAGATCATGAGGTTGCCTTCCTGGACATCGCCTTTGATGAGATTCCTGAGCGCTATTACCGAAGTTCAGAGGTAATGCACAGAGTCCTGCACAACGGGCAGAAATTTCAACCTGGATCTAATCTGCATCTGCGACAATTAAACTTGTACCCAACCTGCCATCCACATTCCACCTATTGTGTGTGTCTGCACTAGCTTCATCTCACTGTTAGAGCCCTGCAGGGGTATAAAAATTTGGATCCACGTCCCATCCATGATCTGCAGAAATGGTAAACAATAAAACCGCATCTGCATATACCTGTGGCATCCCAAGGCTCTGTTAAAAGTGCAAGACTAGAATAGAGAGTGAGCGGGTGTTGCCAGCACATCTGTATACTCCTGTCTACAACAGGCACTGCTGAACACACACACCTACAGGGCTGCACAGCGACCCATCAGTCTGCTGCTCTGCCCATGCCTGACTGCCCAGTCACACATGACTGATCGGTTTCTCCATAAACCTGCCCATGGGCTGGCCCATGCCCAACCACCTGACTATGTGCCTGCCCCCTTGATCCACCAGTCTTGCCCACGTCTGCTCCCTTTGCCCACTGGACTGGCTCCAGGCCTGGCCCACTCTTTATGCTCTTGACTGGCCCATGCTTGTCCCTAAACCCTCCTGCCAGGCCTCATTCCCCCATGCCTGTCCACATAGCCACACTCACCCATTCACACATACAGATCCCAACATCCTCAGCGGGAAGGGTACAGGATCGTAAGGACCTGGGCCACGCTATTACCCATGGGCTGCTCTCATTGATGAGGAAACCAGTTCTGGGCTGGAGCAAAATAAGGCCCCGACGCTCAGGCCATAGGATGGGACTAGTTCCTTTCTAGTGGTGGTTGGCATCCAGGCCTGGCATCCTGTCTGTCTCCTTGCAGGACCCACAGTACTTCACCTCAGTGAAGACAGGCCGAGGGCCTCTGCGAGAAGGCTGGCGTGAGCACACCAAGCCCATCATGTGTTCCTACAAGCTGGTCACTGTCAAGTTTGAGGTGTGGGGGCTGCAAACGCGAGTGGAGCACTTTGTCCACAAGGTGAGTGTGTGGCGAGTGGGCCAGGGGCCCCAGATGCTGCAGGGGGGTGGTGATGAGACCCCGTCGTGTCAGAGACATTCCTGTGTTCCAGCCAGAGACCCCATCTAAAGGGGGCGAGTCAGGCTCACATAGATCATTGCCTGGTGGCAGGAGACACCCCCAGGACGTCACAGCTCCAGTTACTAGATGGGCACATGTCCACCACTTCCCTCTACTAGATGGAACCGGAATGTCTCAGTTGGGTGTCATAGACCCCATTCTGCTCCCTTAATGGTGATCCTCCTTGAGCTCAAGTGATGTGTGTTTTGGGTGCAGGAGGGCGGGAGCCTTGTCTTTACTGTCACCATGATCCAGGTGGATGTGGCTGCACAGCACAGCAAGAGCTGTGAAGTCCTGACCACCACAAATTTCTTACCGTGTATCCCATTGGATCTGGATGCCAGCTGTTGCCCCAGTTCTGCAGATGAAAAGGAAGCTCAGGCTCCTGGACTCAGAACAATAGACCCTGCTTCTCTCGAGAGGTGCCATCAGCTCTGTAGGGCTAAATCAAAGCAGTTGGCTCCAGGATCATGCCCAGCTTTGGCAGGGCGGGTGGGACTCAGGGCCCAGCACGGAGGTGTCAGGGCAGGAGGGGACCCTGGCGGTGCCTGCTGGGTGTAAGTGTGCTGTGGTTGCAGGTGATCCGAGACATCCTGTTGATAGGACACCGGCAGGCCTTCACCTGGTTGGACGAGTGGTGCGGTGAGTGACCCTGATGCAGGAGTCTCCTGTCCTGGCCCCTAGGAGCTGCTCTCCTTCTACACCACCCCAGCTCCTTGCCCCATCTTTGGATTGCAGTGCTGGGTTTCCCACTCAGCTTCTCTCCCTCCCCAGGGAAGGGGGTGGTTCCCATTAAAACACAGTGCCTCACCAGCTGAACAGCCTTCCCTGCCCTGCCCAAGGCAGTGGGGGAGCAAGGAGCCATCTGTGTCTACAACTGGCTCCAACTATTGGCAGGCTGAACCCTAGTGTGGCCAGTTTCCTGATGCTGGGAGCAGAGCTGCCCATGCCAGCCCTCTGCTGGGGACCCAGGCCCTGTGGAGCCCCTCATTGCCCCCCCTCCTGCCCAGCCTTCCAGCAGAGTCCCCGGGAAAGATCAGTACTTCCTCAAGGACTGAGTTTGGCCCCTGTAGTTTGTGAGGCATAGCAACTGTGGGGCACAGATCCACATTTGTGATGCATCCAGCAGCAGAGACAGGGCACAGCCCCTCCCCTTGAGGGGGACTGTCCCTTCAGGGTGTCAGTGACTGTTGAACAAGAACATGCTTCAGAGATCATCTCAAAGATGCAGCAATTCCTGCCCCCTTCATTAACCTCACTAACTCCCCCTGGCTGACATCCCCATTTCCCGGTTTTACCTCATTGCTCTGTGCAGCTGGTGCTTTTCATTTCGCTGTTTCACCCTTCTGTGTACCCCAACCTGCCACCCCATATCACATGAGCCTTTTCTCTCTGGTCAGCACAGCTGCACACACTCCCCTGGCATCCTTCACTGCGTGTCTTATGGGTGGGGGCTGGCTCTGTGCAGGATGGATAACTGGAGGGTAACGGCAACTGTTGGCAGAGTGCTGGCATGGGCAGACAGGATTGGTGACCTGCTCCCAGCCAGAAGTCTCTGGAGCCTTGGGCCTACTTCCAGCCCGTAGATTGATCTGCATGTCAGACGGTGGGCTGCTCTTTCATGGCTCCCCTTCCATGGGCCTGAATGCAGGGGTTAAAGTAAGGGTTAACGCACCAGAACGCTATTCCAGGGCCCACTATTTTTAGGGGCTCAGCGTTCCAGGGCTCCTAAAAATGGAACGTGGAGCTGGAACGCTGCGTTCTGGGGCTCACCATTGAAAAATAGTAGGCCCTGGAATGCAGCGTTCTGGGTCCATGTTCTGTTTTTAGGGGCCTGACTGCTGGGCCCCTAAAAGCAGAAAGCCCCAAAGCTACATTTTGCCATGTTCGGGAAGGGGCGGGGGCTAGGGGCATTACTGTGGACTCAAGCCTCACCCCAAACCCTCCCCTTCCACTCCCCGCCCCCAACCTGGGGCCTGCAGCATCTGCCCCAGATGCAGCACCGCCGGGACCTGGGGCCTACCTTCCCAGATGTGCCACGGATGAATGTGAGGTGGCCAGCTCACGCTGGGGGTGGGTATTGGGGGCAGTGGGTGGGGTGCTGGCATGGAGGGACAGGAGGTGGGGTCCAGGGGGCCCACCAGTGCGGGGAGGAGGCACCGGCATGGGAGCGTTCCAGGGCCCCCCAAAATATACTTCAACCCCTGGCTGAATGAGGTGTTACTGCTAGTGTAGATGTCACTGAACTGTGTTCTGCACCTGTTACTGAAAGCACATGGGCCTTGGTGCCAAGCGCAGGGCACTGCCTGCCCTCCCCAGACAGGCTGAGAAGCCAGCATCAGGAGCAGAAGGTTATTTGCCCTCAGTGTAGGCAGAACAACTGAGATGGAGCAAGACGATGTCTGTGTGTGAATCGACAGGCTGCTGCGTGCTGGCCTTCACTGCCCCCTGGTGCTCCATGGTGGAAGAGAGACTGAGAAGGCAAACAGAGATATGAGTGAGTTAGGCAAGTCAAGAATCCCAGAGCCCTTTCTTTGCCAGAGATGGGACCACAGTGAGCAGATCTTCCCTCCTGTCTGGGCCTGCCTGTGCCCCTCTCCTCTTGGGATTCACAGAAGAAGCTGCTCCTGTCAGTGCAACCTTCGGGTATCCATCCCGCAGGCAGTTGCTGCCTCCCCACTCAGATGTCAGGCAAAATCCAAGTTGACCTTTGCCTCCTGACTGCACCTAGAGAGGGACACCAGAGAGAACCTTTGGCAGGGTGTTCTCTTTGGTGAGCAGACTTTTAATTGCGTCACCATTCGAGGTGGAAGTAGAGCATGCTGGAGCTATGCAGGAAGGGAGAGGGCTGACTTCGGTACATTAAGGAGATAACCCAGGAAAGGGAAGTGGCTGTGACACCAACAGAACAAACAGTAGGGCTGGAGGAGGCAAGAGGTCTCTATACTCTTTCCCTGACTCTGTCTGATGTAACTGTGAGCTAGGAGGACCTGGGAGTGGCTTGCAACCAGTTTCCTACATAAGTCTGACCGACAGAAGCAACCTCACTATCCAAGCTCCTGTCCATTCTGTACAGCATCTCTGGCTGGGAACGGAGGAGGGGGGAGCTCTCCTATGCCAGGCCCCACAATGCCACCTGCTGGGCATGGTTGGAACTGGAGAAGACCGTAGTGCACTTCACAGAGAGGGGAAGGCACGTGTCAGGCCCTTTGGTGGTTGCTGGTATTTGCACAGAGCTGGGAGGTGATGCTTTAGCTCGCCAGAGTTGGTGGTTCAAGGCCTCTGCCCAGCAGAGCAGTCTCATCTGATAAACAATGTGGTGCAATCTGCTGGAGCTCTCTTCGCTCCAGCCTGGGTGTAGCGCTCTGTATCCTGGGTAGCCGCATTAACCACTGAGCCCCTGTCTGCTGCTCTTGGCTTGGTCAGAACTGTGCTGATACACTCCAGGGGACCATCTCAGCCTGGACAATCACAGCAGGGACTAGGCACTGAAGTCCGTGCAGCATCCAGGGCTTCTATCTGTCTGGCAGCTGGGGGCTCTTCAGCTGCTTGTCGGGTCAGCCTGATGTTCAGAAAAGGAGGTTCTACTGGGTGACGTGGCCTGGAGCTGCATCCCTCATTGCATGGGTGGAATTGACTGGCCTTTGGGGGTACAGGGGTCTCTGCTTGGGAAGCAAGTGCCTAAAAGGGATGAGATGTTTCCCCCTTGCTTTCCTGCCAGCAGCCTGTTGAAATCTGTCCAAGTGTCCATCTGTTTATCTGTGCACATTTATTTCTGTAACTTGCTTTGTGTTGGGTTCACTGTGCTATGCCTCTTCTTGGGCACATGGCTGAGAATGCCTGAGCATGCAGCAAGCGAAGAGAGACTCTGCGTGCATGTTTGTGTGTGCATGCACAGGTTTGTCCCCTTAGTTACTGGTGGAGGACAGGGGCTAAAGAGGAGTATGGGCTGAGCAGATGGCCAGCCTTCTGGAGGTGCTAGAGGAAGGGACCGTGGCTGCTGCTGGAGTACTAGGGTGACACATACACGGGTCAGGGATCTTGTTAATCCCACTACCCCAGGTTCCAGCCACAATACAAACAAAGCATTAGAAGCTGTGTATACAGGGCACAGGCAGCAGGTGCCTGGCTGTGTCTGTCTCCAGTAGATCCTGGCCTGAATGGGAGGGGAGGTTTGACACCATCAGCTTTTGTGGCTGCAACCCACTTTGTCAGATGCAAGTGGGTTTCAGTCCACAAAAGTTTATGCCCGAAGAAATTGAATAGTCTTTAAGGTGTCGCAGGGCTCTTGTTTTTGCTGTAGACAGACTAACACAGCTACCCATTTGGAACTATGTTCGGATAGGCGAGATAGCGCAGGTGAAAGCATACAGCATCTAAAGGGGGTGTGTACAACAGTTGCTGAATTGTATGGGGGAGGTGGCATCCAATCTGGAGACACAAGTGATCAGCAAACAGATGGACATGTGTATGTGTGCACATACAGATGAGAGTCATGTGATGTGTGTGTCCCCAGAATGGAGACCCAAGTGATGCATAAATGTCTGTACATCCTGAATGGAGTCATGAATGATTGTGTGCATGGTTGTGTATGTGCATCCAGCATAGAGACCCACCTAATAATGAGATGGCTGCGTTTGGGAATGCCTGAGGTCTCCCCTGCTGAGAAGTGCACTCCCCATTGCTGCCCCCTGGGCTGGATGTGTGAGGCATTCCCTGGGGTGCTCTTCTTGCTAATGGAACAGCGAGAGGGTGTCTGCATGTTACAGACATGTCCCTGGAGGAAGTTCATACCTTTGAGACTCAGATGCAAACGGCCAAAAACTTAAAGTTTAGAAGCCAGGACCCCTAGATTCCCACTCGCCTAGCCTGGGACTTCCCTTTGTATGTGTGTATGTTCCATTTTGTTTTCTCTTTCTCGAGTCCTTGAAGCCTGTGTTGCACAGATTTCCTCCCAACTCCACCCTCTGTGTGCATCGTGCCCAGCACAGGAGGAGCCCCTTACCAGATTGGCAGGGGGTCAGGAACCAGATGTTGAGCAGCAGCACAGCCAGGATGCCTGGCCTGGAGAATACTTGGGGATGTGCCCATTGTTGCGGCTTCCCTTGCTAATGTGGAGTGAGGAACAGGAGCTAGGGGATTGGCAGGTCCTATGCCAGCTCTTTAGATCAGATTGCAATGAAGTAGACATAGAAATGTGTGTATGGGGAGTGCTTGGCCTACCTGCTTTGATGACCATGCACTGCAGGCTGTGAGACTTTCGTCCTCTTCCTTGTGCGCTTTGGTTCTGCTGCCATGTTTTCATCATACGAGGGCTCTCCTTCCACTCTGCTGAGGGTTCATCACTGCGTTCCCTTCCCACATCCTAATTCCCTGGAGATGGGATGTGCGTGTACGCGCCTCCGTGCCGATTGCACACACATGTCCCCCAGTGCCCCTGAGATTACATACAGCCAATACCCCCACACCCAATGCTGGCACCTGTTCACAACTGCACTGGAGATTTCTGTGTCCAGTGTGTAGCTCATGCAATCTGCCCCAATGGTGCCTCCCTTCCTGTGTCTTGGATCATCAGTGTACTTAGCTAGAGCCACTTGCTTGGTCCCGTTACCCTTTGCTTTCCTGGGTGGGGTGAATTTAGTCAGAGATATGTTACCAATGAGCATTAGAAGCTCCAGGAGAGCTTGGGGAATGTGATCAATTTCTCAGTGCCAAACAGGTGCCTGTGCTCATCCTGAGCATCTGGACCTTACCTTGGGACCTTCAGGTGAGTATTTAGTTGGCACATGTGGAATACACAGAAGTTGATGGCAGTGTGGGCAGAGCAGATGCTGTGTGGCTTCCCTGCTGCTGTTCCAGGGTTAGACCGTCCCAGCTTAACAGCTCAGAGGGAAACCTGGCACAGCCCATAGACTCTGAGGTTAGAAGGGACCTATATGATCATCTAGTCTGATTCCTCTACAATGCAGGCCACAGAACCTCATCCACCTGTTCTGTAACAGACCCCTAACCAAAGACTGAGGTACTGAAGTCCTCACATCATGATTTAAAGACTTTAAGGTACAGAGAATCCACCAACAAGTGAGCTGTGTCCTGTGCTACAGAGGAAGGTGAAAACCACCCAGAGCCTTTGTCAATCTGCCCCGGGGGGGGGGGGGAGGTTCCTTCCCAACCTGATATATGGCAAACAGTTAAACCCTGGCCATGTGAGCAAGATTTATCAGCCAGACATCCCTGAAAGAATTCTCTGTAATAACACAGAAGCTTGCCCATCAGTCATCCCATCAGCATATCTACCACCTGGAGCTAAAGAGGAGTCAGTTACCAAACTAGGCTGTCCCATTACACCATCCCCTCTGAGAATTTATCAAGCTCAGTTTTGAATCCAGCTAGATTCTGCTCCCTTTGGAAGACTAGTTTAGAACTTCACTCCTCTGATGGATAGAAACCTACCTCTAATTTCAAATCTAAACTTCCTGATGACTAGTTTATATCCATTAGTTCTTGTGTCCACACTGGGCTGAACGTAATTAATTCGTCTCCCTCCCTGGTGCCTATCCCTCTGACATATTTAAACAGTGCAATCATATCTATTCAAGTTGCAACTGGGGAGGTCAAGGTTGGATATTAGGAAAAACTTTCTCACTAGGAGGGTGGTGAAGCACTGGAATAGGTTACCTAGGGAGGTGGTGGAATCTCCATCTTTGGAAACATTTAAGGCAGAGGTCTCAAACACGTGGCCCCCTAAAGCTATTTCCTGCAGCCCGCAACAACACTATTGTTACTGATATTTGCAATATCATTGTATGAAAAGGTTTCAGTGGTGCAGCCCTCTGGCTAACGTACTAGTCCTCATGCGGCCCTTGTGGTGATTTAAGTTTGAGACCCTTGATTTAAGGCCTGATTAGACAAAACTTTAGCTGGAATGATTTAGCGCTAGTGGTCCTGCTTTTAGCAGGACGTTGGACTAGATGGCCCCCACAAGGTCCCTTCCAACTCTGTGATTCTATATCTCCCCATAACCTTCTTTTGGCTATACTAAACAAGCCAAACTTATTGAGGCTCCTGTCAAGGCAGATTTTCCTTTCTGTGGATCATCCTAGTAGCCCTTCTCTGCACCTGTTCCAGTTTGAATTCATCCTTAAACACAGGGAACAGAACTGCACATAGTATTCCAGATGATAGAGGCCGTCAGGTAGTCCTTGTGCTGTCTGCTCATCTTGACATGGCTGGCTTTCCCAGGAGGCAAGTCTGTCAACCTGCTGGTTCTGTAGATGCATCTTTTTACTGGAGCTGTCTTGCAATAGTCATGGCTGCGTTACTTCAGTCCCACATCCTTCTGCTTCATATAGTTGTGTGGGCAGGGAGGAGGAGGCGTGGGGAGGGGGGGAACATCTTCTAAGGTGAGGGCCATACTATGGGTGAGTCAGAGACCTACAGGAAACCATTGTTCCTTAGCTCCTCTGACACACCCCACTGGGATATAATGTGTTTCAAGCACCATGTCCCACCCATGACTTCCTTTTTCAGCTTATTTAGGACATCAGTTTCCACTCTTAACAGCTCTTCCAGTCAGTGTTTTAGCTACAGCAGTGATGGGCCCTGTGTAAATGCCCAGAGGGATAGGGTGGGGGTAGAGAGGGAGCAAGATCACTCCACAGACTGAGCAGGTTCTCTGTGATCCAAGTAGACAGGGCCGTTCAGCCTCTGTAGATCGAAGGCCTTGAGGAAGAGGCCACTCTGTTACTTTGGCTGTGAAGGCTTTTGCCCTGTGCTTGGGGAGCAGCTGTCCCTAGGACAGGTCTACAAACTCTGTTTCTCTTTGCTCTTGGCAGAGATGACAATGGATGAGGTGCGCCAGTATGAGAAGGAAACTCAGGAAGCCACCAATGAGATCATCGGCAGGGTAATGCCCTCCATTTCCATCAGTGAGGTCGGGCAGCCCTCTGTCACACACAGCGCCCCTGCAAGTGCCCCATCCACGCCACTGAGCGGTGATCCCCCAGAATTCCTCAGCACACGCAAGGACAGGCCCCGGAAGAAATCTGCTCCGGAAATGCTGACACTGCCGGCTCTGAGGGAGCGCACCAGTGCCGAGTAATAGCTGCCCTTGGACAGCTCATTGGATGGATCCTAAGCCCTGATCCTTCTCCCAAAAACTTGGGCTGACTTCACCCACCTAACTTGCCTCGAGAAGCATGAACTCTGCCATTGTCTTTCAGATGTTCTTCCCTCTCTCCCCAATAAAAGAGACCACTTTGTGGCCAGAGCCAGCTGGCAGGAGCCCCAGTGTGAGGTTACAGAATTGCCTCAGGCTCCCTGCTACCCATTGTCTCTCTTCCCTCAGCCTTCAGGCACATGCCCTTCTTTTCCAGCCAGCAACTCAGGGACGGCTCCTGGTCCAGCCAGCACACTGGTTCCACTTCTTCAGGGGACATGTGCTGGCACTGGACCATGTCAGCGGTGCCTCTGCGCCTCCCTTTGTCTGTGGAAAGCTCTGTCTTCCTCAGAGCATCCTCCATGGAGTCAGGCTTGGGATGAGCAGCCGAGGAAGGAGGCTGAGGTGCCAACTTCTCCCCACTGAAGTTAGCAGCACCTTTGAAACTGTAATGGTGTCTGCTTCTTAGCATCCTCCTGGTTCTCAGCAAAGCGTTGCCATTATCCAGAAGTTATTAGTCAATGGGAGGCAGTTCTAGAGGCTGCTGCCAGGGAGAGAGCTGAGCTTCGCCTGCGGTCCCAGGGCAGGACATGGGGAAAGGTGTCTTGCCACCCCAGTGCTTCCTTCCCTAGCTGCAGCCCTGCCAGTCTGCTCACAGCTGTGGCCTTCCAGAAAATGTTGTCAGTAAGCAGCCTGCTAACGTTACAGTCAAGGGGGCAGGAGCAGCTGGCAGGCAGAAGCTGTTCATGTCGGGATTGCTACTATCATGTCAATAAAAGCTGCCAGGCCTTGGCCACTCCTGGTCCCCACTGGCAGCAACGGGTGCCGGGACTTTGAGCTGACATCCCCACTGCCGCCTCATGATTTCTGGCTGCACGTTGGGCTTCCATTTAAAACAGCGGCCCTGACCACCCAGCTCACCTCGCTGCTGTCTCCTGCCAGCTTCCAACTGCTGGCGAGGGCGCCTGCTTCCTTCGCTTGCTACACAGGAGTGCTAAATTATTGGACTGAAAGGACAAGCTGCCTACAGTCCTCTCCATCCAGATGGCTTGGGGGCAATCCCCTGTGACCCAATGTGATTCCTTAGGACCCTGGTGAAGAGCCAAGCCAAGGCCTTGTCTACGCTGGGGAGAGTTTCCAAACTTGGATCTGACGCTAGCCTGGGTCCCTGCCCCTGACTGTTAGGAGCCTCTGCGTAGAAGAGGTTCCACCAGACCTGCTCTGAGTAGGGGTTCCATGACATGGGCCTACGTGTGGGGACCATGCTTACTGCTTTACAGTGGGGTAAAGCACCCACGGTGGACCCTGGTGATGGCAGACAGCAAACTGGCTTGGTGAAGCCCAACCTCGCTAAATGGGGGGCATGGCTCAGTGCTGGGGGCTGCCTTCAGCCACTGTCTCCAAGTGTAGAGAGGCCCCTGACGCCTGAATTTTTGTATCTGCCACCCCAGCTGAGTTCTCCTCTGTGGCCATAAGGAAGGTGGAGGGTGCTGGCTCGTACCTGTTCCTGGCTCGTGCCTATTCCTTTCACCAGTCCCCTTGGTGATGCTGGGGAGAATGGTGCCCGTCATGCCCAACTACCACACAGCATTCTCCCCACTGGTGCCTTCAGGAGTATGACGAAATTACTGCTGTGGCTGCAGCAAGGTGCCACACTTGCTTCCTGGTGCCTTTGTGGGCCATTGGCAAAGTTGTCATGCGTGCGTGTGCACACACACACACACACACACGGACCCTGCCCCTTCTTACCGTCTGTTCTGACTGTGTCTCAGTCACCTCTAACTTCAGCAGCCTCAAAACTGCCTCTTGCTAAGCCAGATCCCCGCTGGAGTGGGGTCTTCTTGCCAACTGAGCCTCTGGAGGTGCCATGCAGGAATCCAGCCCCACGGAGGGGGTGCTGGAAAGGTGCAGACTTCAGGACAAGATATTTGTCTCAGCCATAATGCTGGCTTTGAGCCACCCATACTAAGCACATATTGAATTGCACTTATTCCTCAGCAGGAATCTTCCCAACTCCTTCCTGTCCACTGGGGGCCTCCTTGCTGCTCTGTCTGTAATTATCCATACTGTGGTTTGTGTCCCAGACAAACAGAAATGAACTAGGGCACAGGGTGCTGCTACAGCCCCAGACGTTGAAGAGGAAGGCAGTTATAGAGCAATAGGGGTGATCAAGCCAAGGTGGTCTGAGGAATAAAGCCCTGAGCCTGTGAAGAGGAGAGCACTTGTTCTGTAGCTCTATGGCTGTGTCTACACTAGATTGCTCAGGTAAGTCGACTTAATAAGGTTGACTTAGGCCCCATTTGTTTAAGTTGACTTTCAATGGGTCCCTTGGCATAAGCTGACTTTATAAAGTTTCCAAAGGGATAGCCGTGTTAGTCTAGTCCAGTAAAAAAACAACAAGCAGTAGTCTTAAAGTGCCACACAACTGCTTGTTGTTTTTTTGACTTTATAAAGTTGACTTAAATGGCTCTCCTGCCTTAAGTCAACTTTTAAGGGTGAGAGTTATTAAGTTGACTTAATGAACTCCAGATGTGGCCATGGAGTTGCTTAAGTCACTTAAGCCTGCTGAAGTTGACTTAAGCCGCCACTGTAGACATAGCCTCTGTGCCTTTCACTGAGGTTTAGAGGCCTAAGGAGCTAACATGATCAAGCTTCTAGTGTGTTATATGTGGGTGCTGGAAGAGTAGATTGGTTCTTGAGCGGGACTCAGCCATAGCTAAAAGCTGCTGAGGCAGGCTGGAAGGAGGCTGGCTTGAAGAAACATCCCAATGTTTGGTTGTTTTTCCCAGCCTCCTACAAACTCCCAAAGTTTTGAGTCTGCAAACCTGGGATGGGCCTTGCTGGAAACAGGCTCCTGTGGCATTTTGTCACTTCTGGAGGCCACGTGAAACTGAGGAATATTATCATTTTTGACCTTGGACAAGCTGAGTTTGAGATGAAGGTTTGGGTTTATTTTTAATTAGCTCTAGGCTGATTTGTCCACCCCACAGACTGTACAAACGACTGATGTGGTTGTGCAGAAAACCCATTCCCTGCATGGCAGTGCTGAAAGTGCAATGGAAGGAAATGTTATATGATCCAGCTGACTGGCTATCAGAGACGGGCTAGAACTAGAGGCTCCAATTCAAACCCTTCCCAAGGGCAAGGAGTTGGATTAGAATCCTCTGAGTGTGATTTGGGGTCTGGATCAAATCCAGAATTGGGCAAGGGGGGTCTATTTTTTGCTTCTTGGATGTGTTTGAAACTTTGCAAGCAAAGCCACCTGGCAAGATTTTGCATCCTTGGATTTACACTGAAGACCAAAGTTCCAAGTCAGAGCTTCATCCTGGCTCTGGTGTAGCTCATTGGATTGGCTGGATTTCACAAAGCCCCCTCTAATGTCGCTGGCTTTTATGTACCTCGCTCTAGTTCTACATAGAATGGGCTAAGCCTTTTAATGTGTCTTGTGCTTCCTGGGTCTCAGGGCCTTGTGGCTTGGTTTTGGTCTAGGTCCCACCCAGGGAGCCAGTAGCAGATGCAACATTCCAGTCTGGACTTCTCTGCTTTTTGTCTTTAATTGTGGGCCCAGAGAGGGTCACACCTTATGCCAAACTCCAGGGCTGTGGATTTGTGCCCTTGGAAAGTGTGTGTGAGCATGTGGCTGTGCAGAACACTAGCCTCATGTGGACATGGATGTGTGTTCCCGCTGCAACCACTGTGGAGGCACTGAGGCTGCATCACTCTCTCACAGGTGCCCCAGGGTTTAGGCTTCCCGATGTGTCACCCTGGAGACTGCAGTAATTGGCAGTGGCTCTGCAGAGAGCAGACAGGAGCTTGGCTCTAGACTGGTGCCTTGTGAAGGAAGGCCCACCACCACGCTGAAGGACCATCCTCTTGCACTAGCACCTGGCAGAGGGCATCTGTTGAACAGCCACTCTGATGCCACCTTGCCATTCCCGCTCTGAGTCTACACCCTTGGCTTCGTGCACAGCCTCCTCCCCGTCCTTTCCTCCAGCGTTGTCAGTGAAGTCAGGGCTGCAGCTGTGGGTCTGTAAATAGGGATTTGGGGAAGGCAAAACTCGCATGTTGGTCAGGAGGGTCTGTGTCAGTGGGGTGCGGGGGATTGGCGGTAATGTATCATGCATGCAAGAATCAGCTGATATAGCATTCCTCACCCCCTCATCTTGCTTCATGCACCCAACTTTCTTACCCTTCCCTCCCTCTCCTCTTCCCCTCACACCAGCACCCCTCACAGCTAGCTGGGTCTCTGTGCATGTGACCCACAGCCTGATGGGAACCCTGGTCAGGTCGCCCAGTGTGTGTCTGAGCTGGTAGCAGCTGGAGTTCCCTTCAACAGATCCTAAAGCGGGGTGCTGTGAGACCCCTTCCTGTGCTGAGCTGAGCAGCTTAGCACAGCTCCAGAAGGATGACACGTACAATGCCATGGGTGTCCCCCCACCTCTTTGGGTGCCTACGGCTTAAGGGAAGCAGGGTTGTCCTGATAACACCAGCAACCCCGTCTGTCTATCCCAGGCAGGCAATGTGAAATGTGTTTCCAGGCTGTTCCTGGTGCCCTGTGTGCCTCACATCTGGGAGGTCAGGTCTCCGTGTGTCAGCTAAAGGGGCTCAGGATCAGCTTCCTATGTTGCAACATAGCCCTTTTCAGAAATAAAGTTGTTGCTGCTGGCTTCACTTGGTTGTTTCTTTGTCTTTGCTGCTTCTCCCCTACCTGTTCTGCATGGGCAGCAGAGGGCTGTCTGGCCATGTGCCTGTTCTTGGACAATGCCCCTCTCCCCCGCCACCTGCAGTGGCTCAGAAGCAAGGCAGCCACCATAAATCTTTGCTCCTTGGAGGACTGAAGTGTACAAGAAAGAAGCATCTCTAAGATGCTCCGTAATGGGTCCCTGCAACAGAGTGAGGGGCATTGCACAAGGCAGGCAGCGCAGCAAGGAGATCCTGTCTGCACTGAGGTCACCAACTGGATCACTGAGAAGGGGATGGGGGTGGTTTGAGCAGTGCTCAAGGGTGGCTGTAATAAAAGCTGCCTTTCAAGGATGCACAAGCCAAAGTCACAAATGTCCTTCCAGTGGGGTGGGGCTCCAGAAGTTTGGGGGGGGGTGCTGTGCCCCAAATCAATTTTTTTTTTTCCAAGCAATGCTCCTCATTTATCCTGTAGGCAGAGTAATGGAACTATGCCTGGCTGGGGTGTGCTTGACAGGGAGCCTGCTGATGGTGACAAGTGGTACTGCGTCTGGCTGGGATGCAGCTGCTGCAGGGTGCTCTGCAGTAGACACCCACTTTGTACTGTGCCCAGCTGGGATGTGCCTGCCACGGGGTGCACTGCAGTAGAGACAGCCTGTACTGCACTGGCTGGTGCTTTATACAGTGGCTGTCAAACTTCCTTGGGACCCCTCTGCCATGCAGCGACCCTCCACTTTAAAAAAAAGCTGCCAGAAAACTGAACAACCATGGCTGTGAGGGCAGGGGGTGGGCTACTCCCCCCCCAGAGCAGCACAGGCCAGCTGTGGAGTTAGGGGCAGCCACATGCTTACTTCCCCCAGGATCTAGGATAGCTGTGCAAAAAAGCAAAACTTTCTCCTTTGCAGCAGACTGTTACATAGCAGGCACGTCATTAATTAGCTACTCCTAGGCCAGAAAGTTATACATACAAATGAGTTTCCATGCAAGCCCCATTACATTTTTCCTCTGAACCAGCACCTGGAAATGGGGAATGAGATCTCTAATCAGCAACACAAGCCTTGCTGAAAGACATTTATGCCTCCCTCCTATCTCTCCACCAACAAGTTTAGTCCTTTGGCTAAAAGGTCATTTTTTCAACCCCTCCATATTACCTGTAGTATAGTCTTGGGCCATGTTCCCAACACTTCCATGCCCCACTTAAAGATATCACCCCTAGCTCTACAGTGCTGCTACTCCTCTAGGGTTTTTTTTAGACTTTGTTCTCCAGAACAAGATTATTGCATTATAAAAGCCAAATTGTGGGTTTTCATGCTATGTTCCGTAACTATTCCCAGTGAGAGGCAAGACAGTGGGATGTGTCCTTGGTACATTTGCAATAGCAGACCTGAGTGAAACGCTTCCAGCTGTCATTACTTTTCCAAAGCCATAAAACCCACTCCAATCACCGAAAGCCTTGTCTGCAGCTAAGTTTGAAGCCCCCCAGCCCACCCCACCCCCCACCAATCCTGCACCGCCACATCCCAGAAGCTACCCAGGCCTTTCCAACCACCCAGTCCTCACACCCCACCTGCACCTTGAGGGGGTCTCAGCCCCAAGATAACAGCCCACAGATCCCATCTGCCCCAGCGAAGCCCTGAGCCTATCTCATGTCCCAGACTCACTAAAACAGAGCCGCTGCCCCCCCCCCCCAGCACACCAAACATCCACACTGGGAGGGAGGGGGCCCGAAGGCCGCAGGCGCTAGCTACCCATCACCCCCTATGGCTATAGGGCAACAGCGACCCGAATACTTACAACCCGGCAAAAAAAATCAAGGCATCGTGTGGCACTTAAACACTGGCCTAGTGCTCCAGCCATGGGAAGGGAAAGCAAAGGCACACATGGGCACTGAGAAATGTAGGCTTTCTAGTGTGTACTACAACTCCCTGCTAGACGCTTGCATGCTGCTGTGCAGTGGCTAACTATGGCTCCTCCCCCTCCCCCAGGCTCAGGCAGGCTGGTGGGGTGGGGTGGGGAACAGCGGTTTCCCCCTCCCTGCATGCTGCACCACTGCCATGACCCAGTGCCTGCCGGTCTGCGACCCAGTACTGGGTCGTGACTTGCAGTTTGACAAATGCTGGCTTTGTGCATCAAACCCAAGCATGCTCAACTCCCCCCCCCCCCCCCGCATCCCTTTTTTTGGTGGCTAAAATCCCCTTTAGAAACGGTTACAAAGTTTACAGCATTTGTAACTTGCTGCTTTTGTTTCAGTATCCCTGGCCTTTTGGTCTTAAGGTGCGGCCCGGGGGTGGGGGGGGGGGGGATAACGCGGACACTAATGTCACAGTGCGTCCCATCCAGCAGTGCAGTGTGTGCAGAAGAGGCACACTGAGCACCCCTCCACCCCCCAAACCACCTCACAGCTGCTTGATCTATTCCTGCACCAGGTTGCCTTTCCAGCCCCCAAAATGTCAGCAGACAAGAAGAGTTTAGAACCCATTCAAAAAGGTGCTTCTGCATTGCAGTGTATCCATGCCAAAGTTATCACAGATTGCATGCAAAGGTGATTTGCTTCTCCACCAGCCTGGGGCACCACCTAGCAGTCTGCTGTAGCTGTAGCTCCAGGGTCAAATTTGCATAATACTCAAAAAAAGGTAACCTCAGCCTCTCTCCGCCCAGCCTGACACTCACTACTGCTAGTCATCCCAGCTCATCTGCCACTGCCCAGAAACAGGGCTGCCTGCTGCATATGTGTGAGTGACCTGTGCACTAGTCTTCCAACAGCATGACCTAGTCACCCTACTGCTACACATCTGAGGAGCTGCTGACACACCTCTTGAATGACCTGCACTCCCACCATCCACTCAGTTCTGTGCCAAAAGCCTCTAGGTTTGAACACTGTAATACAGCCCAAGCAGCATCTATGTTGTGCTTGCCCCCAGGGCCGTACAGTGCATTGCTGGGCTGGGCTTGCGGCCAGCAAGCTGAAAATGGTGCGGCTCTGCCTGGAAAGAAAGCATGAGCAGCCCCTGATCATGGTGTTCAGCTACAAAGTACAGGAGCATGAAATCCCAGCCCCCCAAGAATGTTATTAGCTCAGTTTGCTGCAGCCCACGGCTGTATTTGCACCACTGGCATGTGACAGGTGCTCAGCCACCCAACACTGCGAGCCACTGGGGTGTGCTTCACAAGCACAGCAACTTTGCTGCTGCTAAATTGTGTCAACTCCCTAATACACCAGCCTGCATGCCTGCCTCACCAACAAACTCTTCCACACTGTCAGTGTAAATTTTGCCTTGCAGGTAGCCCTGATCCCTGGTCCTGAGTTTCCCCAGAGATGTCACCCTGCAGTGTTCGGTTCTCACTGGATGCACACAGCAATGACCCAATTCACTGCCGCCAAACAGAGAGAGCACAGCGCAGATTAAATCAAATGAAAATGACCTTTCATTGTAATACACAAAACGGGTGGTTTTGTGCTAAAACAAGAATGAGTTTATCACCAAAGAACAGATTTCAGTGATACTAAGCAAGAGAAGAGATGCATCGTTACAAACAAATAAAATAGGCTTTGTAGTGACTACAATGTAATCTTAAAAAGTTACATTCTTTGCCTACGCACTTTTCTTAACTTGATGTAGGCACCAGATTTCTTAGCCTTTCCAACTATGGGTCTCCAACTTTCACAAGCTCAAAAGGTGCTGCCGCCTTAGAGATGGCAAACAGAAAGTTCTTTTTGTTGCCCTTATATATTACTCAAAGTCCCTTGTGTCTAACTCAAGAGGCAGGAATGCTCCTGGGGCATAGAATCTTTTGGTCCCCCCGCCTCCCCAACACATTTTAATAAAACATTTCCAAGACCGCTCTGTACCCAAAACACGCACATCTGGGAGGGGAAACAGCGTGTCACCAGTCTACATCAGATCCCTTACGTGACACTTCTGAGATACGTATCTTGTGACAGTGCTGGACCGGCGACTATGCGAAGCCTGACATGAGTTCTAGTATGAGGGCCCTATGCTAGTTGGCCTTGAGGAGCTCTAAGGATCACAACAATACAAACTGGGAGCAGAACTGGAGTCCCATGGCCATGTCCACACTACTGGTGTGACTGGCGTACCAGAAGGCACCTGATGCACCCCAAAAAGATCCACCTGGATCCTTCTGTGTAGACGTACTGCGTCTTTGGACGAAGTGTGTAGGTTCTCAGTGCACAGTCAGGTCCATTTGTAGATAGTTTTTTTCAAGGGTGGCTGTTCTTTGCACAGCTTCATAGTGCGTCCTGAATCCACAGCCGGAGGAGCTCTTCAGGTGTGATCACATGGACAGTTGTGTGACAGCATTCAGTCTCCTCACTCCTACAGTGTATTAACTTTGACGGGGACTCAGCTATTTTCTGTAAACAAAACAAAATGCCATGCAAAGCATCTGGACAGTCTGTGTGACATTGCATGGCCCTGCAGGGGCATTTTGGAGCCAAAAAACCTTTTCTTCCTACCCTTGGCTGCCTCTCCAAGCCCCTCTTGTTTGGCCTGGTGTAACTGCCCAGAGTCCCAGCACTGCAGGACCCAGCACCACCAGAACTGTTGCTTCCTTCTCACCCAGCGAAACAAGAGTCATTTAATTAATCTCAGGCCACCCTTGTAGCATCATTCCCCAAGGTATAGTTTCTAATGCCAGCTGCTTCTGGTGGGAGACACCTGCATTGCTTCAGGCGCCAAGAAGCATCTTCTAAAAAGGGCTGTCCAAACTTCTTGCATGAGGGGTGACATTGCAATTATTCTTCTCACTAGGGGGCCAGTAAGCAAATTTTGGATGGTGGGAGGGATGCTCCTGATGCACCTGGCTGGCCTGCATGGAGTGCCATGGTGGTGGTGGGGACTCATCTTCCACACCCACCCCTGCTCCTGAGTCCTGGGCAGAGCAGTGCACAACACTGGAAGGGCAGGGTGGTTGCTTGGTGGGTCAGATATCAGCCTTTGGTGGGTCTGAGTCCAGTACACAGGCCATGGGTCAGACAACCCAATAATAGCAAACTGATTTATCCTTGTCTTCATGGAATACCATAGCCTCTGATGACTCCCTTCAGCCTGTCTAACAGAATGCCTCTCCCCACAGGCCAGCAGATGGCCAGCCTGCTTGGGGAACCTCTGTGGCTGAAGTACAGCTGTCAGGCCATGACAGCTAAGGCTGGGATAGCAGCCTATGGACTAAGTTGCCAAACTGGAAAATCCCCATCAAGTGCGGAAAGAGCTGCCCTCTCTGGCTGATTGTCGCCTAACAAATGCAGGAGCACAGGCTGAGGAGAGGCAGAACAGGGCCAGAATGATGTGCACGGAAAGCAGCTTGTGCACGTTCATGCACACTGAGAACAGCTGTCCCCATGTAACTGCATTGGTGCATCACCCTAGTGCAAGGCACAGCTGTAAGCTGTGTCAGGATGTGCTCTGCTGTGCTGGAGCAGTCCCAATGGCCTCGCACTACTCTGAATCGCCTCTAGATCAGTGGTTTTCAACCATTGTGCCACAGCACCTGAACTGTCCAAGTATGCCATGAAATTTTGGCCAAAAGAAATGAAAATCATTGTAAAACGTTGTTTCATCTGAAACAACATTCTGTCCAACAAAATTATAATTCATAAAAACTAATTGCCAAATGAAAAGTGAGGTGTTGATCCTCTCATTCTAAAACACAAACATTTTAAACATGGGTGGCCAAAGGGCAAAATCGAGATGCCGTGTATTTTTTTCCAGTGGATTTAAAACAATACATTTGATCCTTCTTTAGCTTGTCGTATGTACTCCATTGCAAACCACTTTAGTAAGACCATGATCTTAGTAAATGTGACATTTATGAGCAAGTAAGTAAGCTGAAAAAAGTGATTGTGCCATGGAATTGTTTGTCTCATTGAAGTGTGCTGTGTTACTGAAATGGTTGGGAACCACTGCTCTAGAGGCAGGCCTAGATAAGCAGCCTAAAACCGTCGCCTGCTCACAGGCCTAGCCTGAGGCCTTCTGCACCCAGACAACTGTGTTTGAAAATATGCCACTAACCCCTTTTGGGATTTCAGCTCCACTTTAACTGTTAGGGGGAACAACACTTCCAACACCCCTCATTCACTCAGCCCCTTCCTTTCTGTAAATAACACACAGCCTCCGAAAAATAACAAGGGAGACAAAGAAATTACCAGGGTGTCTGGTAGGGCAACATCTGGGCAGCAGGAATACTGGAAGACTTGAGTCATTTTCCAGGCAAGGAAAGGCAGGGCCAGGACACCCACAACAAATCCAGCAAAAGACATCACGGTAACCGTCAGCCATGTCCATACGCCATCTAGAGACAAAGGAAAGGAGAAGGGCTTTAGCACAGCGCCTCTGAGGACAAGCCACACAACTACAGAGCTGATCCTGCGAGAAATGCAGGGCCCATCCTCTCTGACCCCAATGGGCGCCGTGAGGTCCAGAAGACTAACACCATTCTGCTAGTGCAGGGGAGAGTGTGATAGTGGGAAGGGGGGAATTCCCTCCCCCTGAGGAAACAAATGACTGTGACTGGCTCTGTACAGACAAGCAGAAGCAAAGAGAAGACGGGCAGATTAAGTAGTGGCGTGCAGTCACTGCATCACACTTTCTGTGGTTCTACAGCCCTGGAAATGATGAGACAGTCTGGTCACCACCTTGTACGCTGACACACTGCGTCTCGCTGAAGTTGCTGCTCCTGTTGATAGCATCCACATATGTCTGGGCTTTCACACAGTAGTCAGCGCCTGCCTCCATGATGACCAGATGCACCATCGAGCTGATCTCCTTCACAACCTTGTTGTGCACCTAGCAGAGGCAAAAACAAACCGATAAGCATTCGGGGCCCAACAAAAGCAGGGGACTTGTGGCCAGTGCTCATCTGAGTTTAGGCTGTGGAAGTCAGAAAGGAATGGGGAGAAGGGAGTTGGAACTGACGGGCTCAGATGTAGAAAGGGGAAATGAACAGACAGATGAGGAGGTGGAAAACTTCAGCAGAGCGAGACTGATCAACCAATGACTTGGATGAAAAGCACCATCAGCCATGAGCAAACAGGGGCCTGAGTGGAGCGACTGTCTGTGTCAGGAGGTTGTGAAAGCATCTCATCATGTGCAGGAGAAAGAAGGGAAGTATACGAGAAAACTCAGACGCTCCCCATCACAATACCTTTCTCTGGGGTGGGCCGGGGGGGGGAGCAGTGCATTGGGCTGGGAGCTAGGACATCACTGGTTTAGTCTCATCTCTGCTACAATTAATACATCTCTGCAATATACAGCCCTTACTGCAAGTGCTCACACATTCCTACTCCAAGAGGAGGACAAATACCAGCATCCACACATTTTTAACAAAGTATTAATTAACATGGAGCACAACCTCATTTCAGATAGAGCTGTGAACAGAACCCACCTGTCTAGTATTAGAGCTACTGCCTCAATCATTTAGCTCTACTAGCTCAGGTTTTCTCTCTGTAAAAGGTGGAACTCCTGCACATTTAACTTATTTCAGTGAGTTAGATACAATCTTGTGGCTTCTCCCACTACCAGTTAACATTAGTAATCCTTCAGCTCAAAAGGTAGGCAAAGATGCAGGGCTCACAGCTGCTCATGTGACATGGGGAAGGAGTGTTAAGAGTTGAACATAAGAAAAATATATATATAATTAAATATTACAAAACATTTGTGTTTAAAGAAGGTTATTAAGATCCCAAGGTCAGATGTTAGAAAATGCCAGGCCTAGAACTGTGCATACATCCTCAGTCCAGACTCCTTGTGTGATATATTACATTTTAATTTACAGGGGAATGTTACTTTGGTTTAATTTAAAATAGGCTTTTAAAGTCAATGGAGTTAAACTGGTTCAAACACCTGCATGGTTGCTTTTTTTACCCCTTTAAATGAGATAAATTTGGTTTAGTTTAAATGATTTCTAATCAACTTAAAAACTAAACAGAAAGAAGTCTTTGAAATCAAAATCAGTGCACTTACATATAGGTTTCCAAGGATTAAATTGGTTTAAAACCCCACTTGTAGTCAACATGGCAAAGCTACACTTGTTTAACAAGTCTATGGTCTTTAAACACATAACCATATAGTATTTTTTTTCAGAGACACCCAAGTCATTCAGTGCACTGGCTGGGCTGCTCTGGGGATGAATCAAGTATATGTAGTGAAAGGAGGTTGTCTGTAAAGACTGAGTCATTTGCTACAGAGGTTGGAAGATGTATAGTGAATGAGGCAAGGAGCTGCTGGAAGAAAAAGGACATTGAGGAATTTTTTTTGTCCAAATGACTTTACAACAGAAAAAGCAATTTTTGCAAACTCAAAAATTTCCACAGGAAAAACGTGAAATTTTTCAGCAAAATCATTTTTGCTCAACTGACCCAAAATGTTTTGTTTTGAGTCAGTCCAATAACACTTTTAAACTGTTTTTCCCTAAAAGAGCACAACCATGTGGGAATTAGAGAGAATTGGGGCCTGGACTGCAGTGTGGATTTCCTGCTGAACAAGCAGCTCCACACGATGTATCCTGAGAATCACATGGCCCTGGGCGCATCACTCACGGTAAAGTTAAGATTTTGCCATGGGCATTTTTAGTAAGAGTCATGGGCAGATTGTGAGCAATAAACAAAAAGCCACAGAAGCCTATAACATGCTCCTGACTTTTGCTAAAAATAGCTGGGGTGTGAGTCAAGGAGACTAATATTCAGAGCTGAGGGCTGATTGCTGGGGGGCTTCGCCAGCTCCCACACCAGCCACAAGGGCTTCTCTGGCTGAGGGGGCTGAAACTGAAGAACTCATGGAATCTGTCACATCTGTGACAAAATCATATCCTAAATCATCAGAGAGGAAGGCTATGTCCACACACAAGGTTTTATTTCGAAATAAGTCATTCCGAAATGACTTATTTTGAAATAAAACCCTTATTTCAAAATGACCTATTTCGAACTAATCTAATCTCTGCCACTGACTCCACATCTGGTTTTGTGTGTGATGCATGCAGCAATTGGGATATATAAAGTGCTGTAAAAATAAGTACCGTGAGAGTGAGTCCTGGGGTGTCTATTCTATTCAAGTTATACTGCACCCACCACTCTGGCTCCAATATTAACCCTCAGCATAACATAATACAATTCCCACAAATGCTCCTATTTATGGAGGGAGCTGTGTTTAATACATAATTACTGAACACCTCCACCCATCCCCACAGAAACCCATCAGGCTTACCCCCTAGGGCTAAGTAAGCTATAAAATGTATAACAAGTCAGAAATTAGGAATTGTAGAAAATTTATAAGGGAAGCAAAGGGACATTAGCAGAATGCTGTGGTCTGCAGAGCTGAGGACAAAGAAGTTTTTAAAATATATTAGGAACAAAAAGAATTCTGATAATGGTACTGGTTCAGTATTAGATGGAAACAGGAAAGTTTCAGAGGACTTGAAGAAAGCTAATATGTCAATTTTTATTAAGGGTAAACAATATGACCTGGGTAATTTTAGGCCTGTCAATCTGACATCAATTCTGGGCAAGATAATGGAGATGCTAATATGGGTTCAATTAATAAAGAATTAAAGGGGAGGTAACATAATTAGTGAAATCAACTTGGGTTTTTGGAAAATGTATCCTATCAAACAATATCTTTTTTTGGTAAGATTACAGATTTGGTTGATAGATATAATAGTGTTGATGTAACATACTTAGACTCAGTAGCACACGATATTTTGATTAAAAAACTAGAACTATATAATCATTGGCCCACATAATATGAATTCAAAACTGGTTAACAGATAGATCTCAAAATGTAACTGTAAATAGGGAATCGCTAGATTAGGGCAAATGCTTAAAGAAATGGAGGCTCAGGTGATCTTCAGTGGGATTCTGCCTGTCCTTAGAGGAAGAAAGTGAAGGTACAACAAGATTATGATGAACAGTTGGCTAAGGCAACTATGCTAAGGCGGGCTGTGGCAAGTTATACCACTGGGGGGCATTCATGGACAGAGGACTGTTCTCATGGGATGATTCCACTTAAGTAGGGAGGGAGGCAGACTTCTGGGATGGAGGTTAGCATAGCTGATTTTAAAAAGCTTTAAACTAGGAATCTGGGGGGATGGTTAAGAGACACTCATGAAATCTTTACATATGATGTTGTGGGTGTGTGATGGGAGGGGAATCAAGTAAAAGGATACAGCAGTGAAAAAAAGATAAAACACCAGAATATAGGACTATGGACAGCAAGAGGAAAAACACTGACAGCTACAGTCAGGTAAGCAATACTTGCAGTACAATGACTGTATCTAATCAGTTGAGGAATCAGGGTGAAGTCAAGCAGAGATTAAGCTGTCTGTGCAAGAAGCCTGGATACAAAAAATGGAGGAACTAGAACAGGGAGAGAGTGAGAACTGCCAAAAGCCTTGCAGAGCTGGATACTGAAAAGGAAATAAAAGCCAAAAAAAAAAGGCTTTTAAGCCACATATAAAATAATAATAGTAGTAATAATAATAATAATATACAAGCAAAGAGGTGGGACCATTAGGAATTGAGAGTGGGTAGAGATAAGAGATAATCTGGTGCTGGGGCTTGCAACATGCAGGAGCCAGATTAGATGTTCATGATGGTTTCTTCCATCCTTAAAATCTATGAGTTCTTATGGGGGCATTTCCAGTATGAACTGACAGAGATCAGTTGTTGGGCCTACACTGGTCAACATTTTTATTAGTTACTTGAAGGAAATCATAAAATCATCACCAATAAAGTTTGCAGATGGGGCAAAAATTGGTAAATAACAAAGAGGGCAGGTCACTAATGCAGGGCACTCAGGGTGTGTTCACACAGCATTCTTATTTTGAAACAACGAGGTTGTTTCGAAATAAGAATTGCCATGGCTACACGACGCACCGCCATTTTGAAACAAGGATCCCCTTGTTTCGAAATGGCAGTCGTTCTTTCAGAACGACTTAAACCTGATTTCCCGTCGAAACAGCAATGCCTGTTTTGAAACAGCATTTGACCCTTCCTCCCAGGGTGCTAAGCAGGAGCGGGGCGCCGGGGAATCCGGGAGCCGTGCTCACCCAGGCCCCTGCAGCAGCGGGCTGAGCGGGGCGCCCCAGACCCCCCCGCGGGCTTTGGGGGCAGCCCGGGAGGGGGTGCAGCGCCTGGCTAACTGGCTCTCCGCCCTTGCCTGCAGTCCCCCCTGCAGACACCCGCGGGGTGAGGTGGGTGGCTGCGCTTCACCCCGCGGATGCCTGCAGTCCCCTCCCCAAGCAAAACAGCATGTCCACACTGTGGACATGCTATTTCGCTCCCTTATTTCCAAGACACCTTTTTTGTCTTTGGAAATAAGGTGTTTCGAAATAACCATTTCTTTCGAAACAGCTTGTTTCGAAACCTCTTGTTTCGAAACAAGCCCTTTGTGTGTGAACATAGCCTCAGTCTCTTGGTAAGCTGGATGCACACAAACTGTATGTTTTAATATGGCTAAATGTACACATAGCATCTAGCAACAAGGCATGTAAGCCATACTTGCAGGACGTGGACACACATGCAGCAAAATGAATGTCTTTAGACCCAGATGATTTCTATCTTATTCATAAATAATTAAACGTAGGGACTTTGTTCATTCTATAAGAATGAGAGAAACTTGCTATGTGACTTCTGAAGTTAAACACAAAATGGCGGGTGCCTTGGATAGGGAAGTCTTTTCCAGTTACAGAACTGCAGATACCACAATAAACCTACGATTGTAGTTGAAACATTCTATAGCAGACGCAGTCAAACTGCAGCTCGCAAGCCGCACGCAGCTCTTTAAAGAAAAACTGCGCCTCCTGGGAAAGTGCAGGATGGAAGGGAAGGGTGGCAGGGCGGGAGCCAGGGGAGAGAAATTTGCAGTGGTCGGGGACAGCAGAGAGGCAGCGGCAGGGTGAGAGCCGGCAGCGGAGGAGCAGCCTTGTGAGAGCTGCAGGAAAAAGCAGCCTGGTCAGAGCCAGGTAGGGCAGCACTGGGAGAGCGGGCAGGGAAAAAGCAGCCTGGTCAGAGCCAGGTAGGGGCAGCACTGGGAGAGCGGGCAGGGAAAAAGCAGCCTGGTCAGAGCCGGGAGGGGAGGGGCAGCATTGTGAGAGCCCGCAGGGAAAGACAAGCACTCAGAGCATGCAACTGCCAGATTCTACAGTTTACCCCCACAATATTAATTCTACCCTCCTTGTCTGTGTGCATAATGATACAGTCTTTAATTATGTCAGTGCATGATTTTTTAAATACTTGTTTTCTGGGTAAATATTTTTAAAACTGGCAACATAAATTGATCAACAACAAGTCTACAATGAACTACAGATAAATGACGATAATTAGCAATTGAAACCCAAAAGCAATTGTAAATTAATTTTCTTTTATAAAAATCACCTGGCATGTCCAGATATTGTAATATAATGCAAAATTATTTCTCTTGTATTTCTATTTTGAGAATTAAATAAGAATCATCAGAAATGACTGAAAATTGACACAAGTGTTACATCCAAAACCACTGACTACTGTCAAAAGGTTATTAAAAAAAACCCTCTATTTAAAGAATGTTACAAGTACTTATCATGGATCATGGTTCATTTTCAGCAAGCAAAATGGTTTAGACTTAATCTAGACCACCACTAGTGAAAACTGGCTTCAGAAAAATAAATTCCTTAAGTCCATCGAACAAGTGTGCCTGAGACATCAGTACGTCATCTGTTTGCAGAAGGAACTGCTAGTACATTTATTTTATAAGAAATTTTTAATTAATATAACTAAGTCAATTACCAAGGTAATTTACATTCACTGCAAAGTTCAACAGCAGCACTATACTTCTACTGATTAAATAGCATTCAAAATATATTAATTCTTTTTTGTTGTATAGTCAAAATCTATTTATATTTCAGTGCAGTCTTTATGAATGACTCTATGGGTGTCTGAGCCCATTAGACAAGAGTAATTGTTGTGAAGGGCTGAGGACAGAAAATTGTGTTGTAAACTTTCTAAAAAAAAATCTCTCACCAATGAAGATTTTAGTTTGTATTATAAAAACCAAATATTGATATTTAGAATTTATACAAGGCCTGACCCCAAACTGAATAAACTCAATGGGATTTTTTCCATAGTATCTTCTGTGCATGTACTCCAAAGCACTTACTGAAACCGGCTCTGATCTTGTACCTTCTGTCCCCATAAATTCTCATTGATCTGTTGTGATTCTGAACAGTTGAAAAGGTGTATCTGTGTGCATCTCTTCACAGGATTAAGATGAGAGCAGTATTTTCCCTTACTATTGCTCTCATTTTAAAATTGTGTCTGAGTCCTCAGCCCTTTTGTCTTCACTATCCGTGAGCATTTTAGTGAACAAGTTTACTGGCAGAAATACTGGCAGGGAAGCAGGGGCATGGTAGGTGCCAGGATGGTGTGGGAGGCAGAAGTGTGGCATGGTTGGGGAGAGCAGAGAAGCAGCAGTGTGGTAAGAGACAGCAGGGAAGCGGCAACGGGGGCTGAGGGAGAGAAGCATGACATGGTCAGAGAAGCCATAGCATGTTTAGATTTTCTCATAGGCCCTAATGCAGCATACTCGTTAAAATAAAATCATGTTTTACAAGTCCTAAACATGATGTGGAATACTAAGAAATGAAAATACAAAGGAGAAAAATATAAAACTGAACATAGATTACTTTCAATTTTTGGCAAAACTTACTGCTGTGAAGTATCACATTCCACAATAAAATTCAAAACATTGTGCAATACTTAGAGATCAGCATCTGAGAGAGCTTTTACCTACTGCATTGACAAGTTACTGCCCAGATTTAAAAAAAAAAACTTGCCACAAGCCTGTAGTGTTCTACATCTAGCAACAGCTAAATTTTTACTGTATAGGCCTAGTTTCATGGTAATCTAAAATAATTATTAGATTATGACATTAGTGGATCAATATTTGCCCTGTTTTTACAATAAAATTAAAGTGCACAATGAATTTTAAGCTTAGTAATTTTGGAGCAGGTAAAAATATGTGGTTATATGCCTCAGTGCAGCTCTCGAAGGTTTAATAATCAACTTGTGTGGCTCTTGAGCTCCGTAAGTTTGGCCACCCCTGGTCTATAGCATGACAACAGAGAGGACAGGGAGATGCTGTGCTCAGAAATATTCCATGCACTTTCATTCTAAGCCATGCAATTCTCTCCATTCTCACCTGAGGATGCCGGCAAAACTCACCACATTTTCCTGCCCCTTCTTCCAATAGAACATGAGGAATTGAAAGCTTGGCCCCAGTTCTTCCAGCTCCACCAGTAAATGATACCCATCTGCAATGACTTTTATCACGGGTGGGGTGAGGAAAGCTGTCAACACAGAAGCAGCACCATTACCACCACCAAAGGCAACTCTTAAAAGCCCTTCCCACACTTAGAGAGAGGCGGGAAATGCTCCATTTTGTGACTGGCCTTCAATGGTCACTGCTTAGTATTAACAACCAATTACTTCACTAAGGAGGTTTCCCTTGATCTCCATCTCTCGCTACCCTGTTTTGTTTCCAGAGATAGCATCAGCCCCTAGGGCAAGGGTGGCTTTTATTCTGTCATAAGGTTCAGGCATTTAGCAATAGCAGAGTTGCCCAAACTTGATATGTTTTCTGTGGGGTGGAGGAACTGTTTTGCTTAAAGGCCCCATTCAAGCAGTAACAGCAGGACCAGCGAGGCCAGAGGGCACTGAGCAATCAGACCAGACTGGTTCTTGGGACCAAGAGCGGCTAACTGTGTCCAAAGGTCCAGAACACAAGCTCTGAAACTCCTTTTTCTGACCCTCGTGCAATCTTCAAAAATGCTAGGCCCTGCAGCTTTTGTTGACCACAGCGGGGACTGCATGTGGAAAACAGGCTGTCTGTTTGCCGCCTACTGTATGTGATTTTTATTCTTAAAGTATTATCTGTACGACTGTCATAAATGACACTTGATTCACAGCTACTGATATTGAAGGCTCTGTACAGTTTTGGAATTAAGCCTTCCATATTTGCAGTATTAGAGGAACAAAACTGGCATGCCATATTACTAAATACTGAAACATATTTAAGTTAGAGCAAGGTCTGCTAAGTGCAGGAACAGGGTAGTGCAGATGTGACCTTTCAGTCACCTTTGCACAAACACATTCTCTGCAGTTTACACCCTGTGTACATCTTTGCCCCACCAGAAGAAGAACATCCCCGTGGCCAAACACGTGTAGAGAAAGGCACTTACTGGAATTTACTCCCACACTCTATGCACAGACAGCGTGGCTGTGTTCAGACTCAGAAGGGTGCAGTCTAGTCACATGCACAAGGTGGTCTCCAAAACTGGAGGGACTGAGAATTACTTTTATTCTTTAAGATAGAAAATGAAAATCCGAGGAACAGGATGCTGCTTCAAAAAATGTGTTACCTAGGCCAATTAGAGCCCCAGCCTGAGGTGAGCCACCAGTAAATTCTGTCAATTCTGGTAAATTGACAAATAGAATGAAATTCAATCAGGAGAAATGCAAAGTGCTACACTGTGTGGAGGATCACTCACCTGCCATGAGTGGTTCCTACTGGCAATGTGTGAACCTTCACTCTTTCTCTACTCACAGTACCTTCTGTTAGCAAGTACCCTCCTCAGAGAGGTCTTCAGTGGCTCATCCCCGCAGCTAAGCCACATACACTCTAAAATTCAGACTATACATATGAAGGACCTGCTGCCAGGGTAACACAGTCCAACAAATGGTTGCCCTTCTTCATGGTCTTCAACCTTATTGCTGGGCTGTTTAAATTCTAGCCCCTTTCTCAGGCTCCAAAATGAAACTTGTCACATTCTTTGGGCTTTTGCTGCTTCCCTGGTGGCTGCTGGGTGGGACTGGGCCCACCCACTTACATGGGTCCAAATACAAAAAGCAGCTACATGTTGCTTTCCATACTAGTTTTACCGCTGCACTTCCTGGACTGCTTCCCACTCTGTTCCATCCTCTTCTTGGCTTCTCTCTCTGTTTCCTGCACAAAGAGGGTATCCCTCAGGCCTTTTTGCCTGGAGAGCTTGAAATAGTCTCTTTCCCCTTTCTATTCATGGTTCTCTCTCCTAGGTCTCCATGCCTGGAGAGTGCCCCAGTCCTATCCCTGTTTGGCCTGGCTTTCTCCCCAGTCTCTTCACTGTGGAGTCTAATACCCTTCCACTCCTCCTTCACTCTTCTGCTCCCAGCCAGTCCAGCAACCGCACCACTCCCAATGCTGGCTCCTTTTAACTGATCCTGCTAGGTTCTGACTGGCTGCTTCCCTGCAGCCTCTCCAGGCAGGCCTGGAGGAGGACCCACCTTCACTACTCCTTTTCTGGAGCAGGGTAACCACAAGGTCTCCAGCAAGAGGCTTCAAAAGGCCTGGTACACTCATCACATACATCGAGGGAGGAATAATCAACCACAGAAATACAAAATAGGAAATGACTGCCTCAGATAGAGTACTGCAAAGAAGGATCTGGGGTTATAGTGGATTGTAACTGAATAGGCATCAACAATGTCAAAACACTGTTGCAAGTAAAGTGAACATCCTTCTGGGATGTATTAACAAGACCATCGTTACAAAAAAAAGATGTGAGAAGTAACTTTTCACTCTACTCAGCACCAATAAGACCTCTGCCGGAGTACTGCGTCAAGTTCTGGGCACCCCACTTTGAGAAAGATATGGACAAGGTGGATAAAGTCCAAAGGAGACCAAAACAAAGTCTCTGCTTATTTTATTTTATTTTAAATCTAGGAAACTTGATCTACATGGAAAGATTGAAACAACTGGGTTTCTTTAGTCTGGAGAAGAGAAGACTGAGGTTGGACATGATAACAGTTTTCAAGTACATGAATGTGAAAGAAGAGGGTGATAAAATGTTCTCCTTAACCACTGAGGACAGGACAAGAAGTAAAGGGTGAAAACAGCAACAAGGAAGTTTTTGGCTGGACATTAGGTAAAACTTCCTGACAGTAAGTATAAGTAAGAAATAGGGTGAATTACCTATGGCTCTAGTGTTCTTTCCGTCACTGGAGGTTTTTAAGAACAGGTTTGACAAACACCTGTCAGAGATGGTCTAGGTAACACTTAGTTCTGCATCATGAAGGGGTCAGGACAAGATGACCTACCAAGGTCCTGTCCAGTCCAGTCCTACATTTCTATCATTCTAATGTTTTTCTTACTTTTGTTAAGGAGTTAAATTTTAAAATAACAGTTATTGATATACACTGATTTTGAGATGTGTAAGTGATCAGCAGTGAACAAAAATATCTGTTTTGTTATATAGCAGTAATGAGATATTAATATGCAAATACTCAGTAATAGAACGGGAACTCATTATTTACTCCCTGCAGTGCATACAGTGTGAATTGACCTGCAGTTTCAAAATCAATTAAAATATTTCTTTTCTTTTTTTAAAGAAAAGTAATACATTTTACATTGCTTATCCCAGATGGTGATGTGCCTTTCTGGAGGAGATAGCGAACTTACTTGTTATGCGATTGAAGAGACCTTCTAGTGTGCTCCACTTGGAACTCCGCGAACCTAGGTTTGCCCTCACACGCAAGTTATAGGGGACAGTTGCAGAGATGTCCTCCGTAACATTGCACTGAGTCACAATGATGTACGAACACTCACTGATGGGGATCCAGCTCTCATTGGCATAATCTCTTTCATACTCCCTACCGAAAGCAAAGAAAAGAACACAGGCAACTCAGGATAAAATAACTTACATCTTCCCACCCTTCGTCATCCCATATCTTCTAGGGACTTTACCCAGAATCACCTTCCCCTGGATACAGAAATCTACTCCTGGTTTTTCTTCTTTGTTATAGAAGATGAAGGGTGACATCCATCATTTTCAGGGAGCATATAGCCACAAGCACAAGGCACATGCTGTTTAAATGGTTTACAGATCATGTGCTGGGCTCTGCTGCGGGGGAATTTCACCCTGGAGGAAAAGTCTAAGCTTGAATTTTTAGTCATATTTTTAATTTACAACGAATTCTAGTGGAGACAGGCACTAATGGACAACCTGATGATTGTCAAGAATGAATCACTTGATGATTGTCCTGTTCTGTTCATTCCCTTTGAAGCATCTAGCACTGACCATTGTCAGAAGACTGGATGCTGGGCTAGATGGACCCAATCACCAATCTTATATTCTCCTGTTTGTAGCTAATCATGCAGTTTCAGGTTCAAAACACAATTAGGAATGAATGTTTGTCTTGCGTGCACTAGAATATACAATCATACACATTTTATTTGTTAAAACACCACTAAAAATTCAAGTGAAGACTAATTCTGACAGAATCAAATGCCCAATCCTCCTGTCACACAAACTGAGGCAGTTTGCCATCAGGAGGGAACACTGGGTTGGAATAATGGGAATGGCTAGAACCAAAACAGGTGCTTTTCTAGCTTCCCTTATTCTTCAGAGCATATCTGTCAGAGAGAGAGATGTGTAAAGGTCTGATTGAGAAAACCTCTCATGGGCATGAATGAGAGTGCTGGAGAGATGAACTCACAGCTCAAATTTCAACCACAGGTATTACACACACACACACACACACACACACACACACACACACACACACACAAGCAAAGAGTCCTGTGGCACTTAAAGACTAACAAATTTATTTATCATATGAGCTTTTGTGAAAGAAAATCCCACTTCGTCAGATGCTTTGGAGATGGGCAGTCTTACAGAATGGGAGGAAAATAAATGCAGGGAAGTGTAAGTCATGGAATCAGGTCATACTGAAACAGAAAAAAAGAAAAAAACCTGCTTTGATTTGCTGTTTCAGTATGACCTGTTCCCATAACTTACACTTCCCTGCATTTATTCCCTGCCATTCTGTAAGTTCCCCACCTTCAAAGCATCTGACAAAGCGGGATTTTCTCCCACGAAAGCTCATGCAATAAATAAATGTGTTAGTCTTTAAGTGCCACAAGACTCTTTGCTTATTTTACTGAACTAGACTAACACAGCTGTCCCTTTGGAACATGGCAACATGCAAGGTATTGCACAGACACTTCTATCATTACAATTTCTTTTCAACAAGGTCACTAAATAGTCAACTGACCGTTTCTTCAGAACATGCCTGGGGAAAAAATTCACTTGTATATTTCTCTGTGCACTCCATCATTTGCCTGTTACCTTTCTTCCTAAACTGTAAGTTCTGTGGGACAGAGACTTTGTCTCTATAGCAGTGCGAAAAGTGCCTAACACAGAGTGGTCACTTTTGTGATAGAAATAACACAATTAATGACAAAGGCCTGGGCTGCAAGCAGGTTCCACATGAAGCCAATGACATTTTCCAACTTCTGCGTTGTTATTGGTGATGCTGTTATCTTTCTTCTTTATCAGCATGCACACAGCTAAGTATGCCACCTACAGACAATGCAGGGCTTTGGTCTAACTAGCATCCAGAGGAGGAAGGAAAAAACAAGCATGTTACCCCTGAAATTCAACGGAGTATCTCACAGTGTCTCCAGGGACAATCACTGGGCTCCAGGTCAGGATGTGCTTCATGTTGATGGAAAGGATAGAGATGTTCTGAGGGGCTGGCAGCAGAGCTTCTTTGTCTAGGATGCCACCAAAGAGAGAGAAACAACTCATTGTGACCATTTGCTAAATGAGTATCACAGTTTGGAAGGCTTTCTGTAACTCTGTGTTCTGAAACAATGAACATCCTCTAGCATTTCCCTCTAGCACTACCAGTCAAGAGCTCAGAAGGACTTTAAAAAGTAGCAAAACAAGCAAGGAGTCCTGTGGGCACCTTACTTCAAAGCATCTGACAAAGTGGGATTTTCTCCCATGAAAGCTCATGAGACAAATAAATTTGTTAGTCTTTAAATGCCACAGTGCTTGTTTTGCTGAATTAGACTAACACAGTTACCCTTTTGGAACTTTAAAAAGTAGCATATAGATTGAAATGACCATTGCAGATAGCATGATAAAGTACTTAGCTGTCTGTAATGTGATATGGACTCAGACCAGCATGACTAGTATAAAGGAAAAAAATCACACCTCGCCACTCTATTAGAGTCGTTTGAAGAGTCAATAAAATGCTGGCTAAAACTAGACCTTTTTAAAAGGCATCCACTCTTGAGCAAGCTGACTCAGATTCTAGCAATTACATCTTGTCCTGTGTTTTAGTGCTCCATTTAAGATCCCTCTAGTATAGATATCTTACCTTTAGTCATCTCTTGAATAAACTTATTAGGCTGCACTGTCTCTCAGGGAGGGAGGTTTTCCAAACTTCAGGTAACTACTACAGCTCTTTTCTGAAGCCCTGCAGACCTGCATGCTGGTTTCCAGGCATGGTTTCATGTGTGCCATATGCAGCAGTCTTATTGTTGTCTCACCATCGCAGAGCACTCCCTCCTGGCATAGAATCACAGAAACTGGAAGGGACCATGAGTGGTCATCAAGCTCCAGTCCCCTGCAGTTCAGCAGCTCCGCCCCATGGTACTCCTCTGGGCTTCAGGAATGTGGTATGATGCTGACCTGGCCCTCTGGCCAGGTCCTTCCCGTCCAAGTATTGAATGCCAGGGTCCATGGACTAAAATTTAGATCCACAGAGCCTGGGACAGCTGATATTCCCCCAGTGTCATCAGGAGACCGTGTAGTCCTGCAACCATGGAGCATTGTGGAGAGGAGAAGATATAGGAGGTACTGCCCAAGGAACACAGAGTGACAATACTTTGAGGCCCTCTGATTGACACAGCACCCTATTTAACCCTGAAGGGTGTCCAAAGAAGTTGTTTGGCCAGCCACTTAAATACCTGGTCTGCTGCAATTCCAGACCTTATCTCATCTCCTGACCTGTAGTTGGTGTCACTGATCCCAGCCTAACTCTGACCCTGATTCCTGCCTCCTGCCTCTAGCCTGGTCCCCCTCCCATCTCTGGTCTCTGACCCCCAATCTGACCCCACTTTACTAGTGTGAAACAAAGGGTGTGAAGCAGAGTAGGCCCGCCTTGGCAGAATGGGAGCACGCCAGGTATTGACTAATCTAGTAAGCACACGTGTGACTGGTGAGGATGGCATGAGAACAACCAGTTCTCAAGTGATGACAGGAACACATGGATCCCTCATAAGATAAGGATGGGGTGGTTAATGGATCAGGATGTTTTGTTTGAACAAGCAAGGATAAGGGTGGTAACAAAGAACATCTGGTGTGTAATAATAGACGAGTTGCGCATAGCAGAGCGTAAAAGGAGAAGTCATTGGAGAAGTATCTTTGCATCAGCGAAGGGCACAGCAAGACTGAGCCTTTACCTTGTCACAGGCTTACATGTGTTAGTGTCCCTGTGACCTATTGGACAGGGTTCCAGTGTCATACTTTCCTGCCAATAAACTTGGCCAAGCGCCTTCACCACCAAACTGAGCCTGCTATCACTCATTGCAAATAGCAAGGGCTGTTGAATCAACACAATGCGCTCTCTGCCGCACCAGCTAACGTTGGAGCTCCAAGACCAGCAGCACAAGCAATGGTGGAGCACCAGCAATGATCTGTAACTCTAACAAATGAACCCAGCTCTTACGAATCCCCTGACCCCTGCTCACCAACTACCATAGCTGTGACCACTAGGCCAGATTGCCTGTGGCTTGGTCCCTTTCACTGATGTCCCAAACAAAGAATGTCCAACAGAATACTGTCAATCAACACAACTTCTTCCACACTTACTGGTCTCTTTAGCTTAATTCTTCCAGTGCAAGGACTTGCAGGATTTTCCCCAGGAGCCTCTCATTGGAATTTGAGAACCAGACAAAATATGAATTAAGCGAGTTCTGCACACCTAAGAATCAATCTTTTAGTCCATCTCCAGTTCGCTGCTCGTCTACTGAATGCTGACCTAAAAGACTGTCTCCCTGGCCATGCCGTGTCTCACAGCCCACCACATTCTGCACTCCTGTAGCTTCCCCATAGTCCTTCCTCTGCCTGGCTTCTAGCAGGCCCTTCCCACAGATAGGGCACACCAGATCACCTGGGTCTCCTCCTCCCACCTGCTCTTAACTCCTTTTCAACTCCTCCTGAGCAGGACACATTCTCCTGGTGTAAGGGTGAGTAAATAGACCTCTCTGGCTCTATCTAGTTAACCCCTTTGCAGATGATGCAAGTTCATATACACCATTTCAAGTGGTAACACCACCTCCGTAGTCCTCTGTTTACCTACCCAAGAATTATTTTAGCTCTCTTAGCCATCAAATCATGAGAGATGGTATTCTGTCAGATTCCACTAGGACCCCTTGATCTTTTTCAGCATCTCTACTTTTAACATACAGTCCACGGGCCCGTCATGTGACCTATATTCTTGGGTTCTAGATGTATATGGCATCACATGTAACTGTATTAAAGAATGTTAATCAAATAAGTCTATTTTACCATGCAATCTAGATTGTACTGTAGAACTTATGACCACTCCACCAAGTTGTGTGTGATCTGCAGACTTCACTGATACTGATCTGATATTTCCTCACAGAAGGGCAATAAAGAAAGCTACGGAACACCACTGAGACAAGAACTAATTCCTGCAGAACATCAATGCCCTATTTGTTGATCAAGGCCCATTTACATTACTTTTTGTGCTTTGTTAGTTGGACACTTTAATCTACTCCACAACTGTCTGATTTGGGAAAATTACAAGATGTTGAAAAAACTATCTTCATTTGCCTTAGGCCTTTTGCTTAGTACACATTGCTCCTGGCTTGCTGCCAAAACCCATGCACATTCTACCTGCACTGGCCTAGAATCTCACTTCAGTTTGCCACACAAAACTACTCCAGAGTGAACAAAGGCACAATGGCTCATCCATGTGTATTGGCATACACTGCAGCCTAGGGCTAAGTATGTGCTGCCAAAAACCCAACAGATTATAAAATTGAATCTGCCTCGTCTGTGTGGTGGTAATACATGTGAGCTTCTTATGAACAACCAAGGGTTATGTCCAATGTTCCCTCTAAGGCCGGATCACAGCTGGGCAACATGTGTTGCTTGCTGCGAGCCTCACCCCCCCCAGAGGCTGCCTGCCCAGCCTCCTAGCAGCGGGGCAGAGCAGCCAGCCCACCCTACCCCCAGCCAGTCGCACCTCCCCAGAGGGTGGAGGGGGCTGGCACTGAGCTCCAGCCTGCAGGGTCAGGGCCCTGGAGCAGCCAACTCCCAAAGAGTTTGGGCCGCTTCGCCCCTGGCCCCCCAAGGCGATGGATGAGGCCCATTCAGGCTGGGGGAGGACTGGGGGCAAAGTGGCCCAAACTCTTTGGGAGTGGGCTGCTTCAGGGCCCCAACCCTGGAAGCTGGAGCTCAGTGCCAGCCCTCTCCACCCCCTGGGGAGGCACCACGGACTGGGGGGGTAGGCTGGGCTGGCTGCTCTGCCCTGCTGTGGTGAGGCCAGGCGGGCAGAGCAGCCTTTGGCCCTGACACCCCCCCCCATGGTGGGGCAAAAGAGGCAAGGCCTCGGGTGAAGTGTTTTACAGGGTGCCAAAACCATGCTCAGACAGATTGGTCCTGGCAATGAAGAAGTGAGCGTACTGTGCTCTGTTCCTCTCCAGACAGAAGCTTGTACTAGCCTGATGGGTTGGGTATTTTCCTGCCAGGACCTGGCTGAGGGAAGGGGAAAAAAAGGAACTCTGACTGCAACAAATTATCTTAGCGATTTGCACCTCTTGGCCACTCTCAAGTCTCTTACAGCTCCTGGTATTCTGTAAGCTGCCCAGGAGTCATGTAAATTGCTAAGATAAGGTGTCACAGTCAGAGTTCCTTTACTTTCCCCTCCCCTAGCTGAATCCTGACCCAGCTCTATTCCTAGCAGGTGGCACAAGCACCTGCCTGGCTAGATGGAGCTGAACAGAGCACAGTATGCTCAGGGGTTAATGTAAGGCAGAGTGCCCTGCAAATTTGAGGGGCCATAGAAAAATTGCACCCTGCCAGCCCTGCTTCCCACCAGGGCAGAGGATCTGTCTCCAACTCTCTTGCCTGCCTGTCTGCTAAGACACAGAGTGAGAACTGCTGCCCAGCCCCACCTGGCTACAGCAGAAGAGAGGAGGGCAATTTGAATCCCACTCCAGGCAGGCAGCCTGCACACATGGCATGGCTCTGACACAGCTTTGCTCCCCTGCCCACCAGCACAGGGGTAAATACAGGGCACCAGGGCTCAGGGAGGGAAAGGAAGCTAGGGAGTGAGGTGGGTGGCAAGCCACCCAGGGGGCCCCAGGCCAGGTGCCCCAGAGGACAGATCAGGGCCAGGGCAACCAGGGGGGGGTGGGTGGCAGAAAGACTGTTTGGGGTGAGACTCTGAGCAATACTGGGGGGGTGAGGGAGGGAGGGAGAGACCCAGATGGGACAATAGCTGCCTAGCTGCAGTGGTGTGGGCCACAAAGTGGGTTGCTTTGGGGCAGTAGGCGGGGGGGAACAGGTGGTTTGGGGGTAGGAGGGATGGACAGTTTTGTGCTGGGTTGGGGTGGTGGCTAGGAGGGCCTACATGGGGCAAGAGCCATTCAGGGTGGATTTGAGCCTGGTAGGGCACAGAGTTGTGGGGTGGTTTGGGGGGCTGTATCAGGGAGCTGTGGTGGGGCAACAGCAGGAGGAGAAGAAGTAACTCCAGTCTCCCTGTAATAGCTAGGAGAAGAGGTTGGTAGTGGATTTTTGAGTTGCTGCTTTGGTTGTGTGAAGCGCTCTGGAAGAGGCTGGGCTGCAGGTTGCTGGCTGTACCATGGATGGGCTGGGAATGTGAGAAGCAAGTGCCAGACTCCCAACAATGGGTCTCTGGAGTGTTTGAAATAACTCAGGTTGCCAGCAGAACTTTCATAAGAATAATAAAAAAAATTGTTTAAAAAAATTACCTGTTCATAAAAATAAATACTGTGAAATATAAGCCCTCCTGGAACATGATGCTATGGGAAAAGAGACAGGGCTGGGGAAAGATGCTATAGCGCAGGGGTGGCCAAACTTATGGAACTCAAGAGTCACACAAGTTGATTATTAAACCTTCAAGAGCCGCACTGAAGCATATAGCCATATACTTTTACCTACTCCAAAATTACTAAGTTTTAAATTCATTGCACGCTTTAGTTTTATCATAAAAAGAGGACAAATATTGATCCTACTGATGTCAGATTCTAATAATTACTTAAAGTTACCATGAAAATTAGGCCTATAAAGTAAAAACTTAGCTGCTGCTTGATGTAGAAGACTGCAGGCTAGTGGCGAGTTTTTTAAAATCCCAACCATGCTGCACTTCTCCCCACTATCCCTGACCATGCTGCGCTTCTCACTATCCCAAAACCCCTGATGAACTCCTAGGCTGGGGCTGCTTTCCTAAATTGATATGCTGACATTCTTCCAGGAGCCACAATTATTAATTCAAGACCCACATGTGGCTCCTGAGACACAGTTTGGCCACGCCTGCTATAGAGAAGGTGGGGGGGAGGAGGATGAAGAGGGCAAGTGCAGTGGGAGTGTGTGTGCAGGAGATGAATGATGGTGGGTTGCTGGTGGGTGGGGTGGTTGGAGAAGTGAGTGATGGATGGAGAAATGGGATGGAGCCATGGCAGCTGGTACCTGGAGGAGACATGGAGGGATGGCATAGCTGGCTATAAAGTCATAGTCCCTTATAAAGAGTCTTTCAAAAGGCATCACGTTCTTGAAGTGACTGAGCGTCCTCTGTGGCTGGCCTGGGGATTTGAGCAATGGGGACACATCCTGCCATTGATAGCTAGCAGGGCAGATCCTTTTGTTCTTGCTACCAACAGGCCCTGGCACCTAATGCTCACAGCCTGGTATAATCCAAAGGAGTAGCCATGTTAGTCTCGTTCAGTAAAACAAACAAGGGCTATGTCTACACTTGCAAAGTTAATTTGAAATAGTTATTTCAAATTAACTACTTCAACTTTAAATCAAAGTTATTAAGTCAAATTAAAGAGTCTTCATTAGACTCCTAATTTGGATTAAATTAGGCTTTATTAATTCAATTTAGAGAGTCTACACTTGACTCTGTAATGCAAACTAGGGGAAGGTAGGAAAGTCAATAGCAAAACTGTATCAAATTAAGCCTACTTCCAGCTAACACTGGCTTAATTCAAAATAATAACTTCAAAGTAACCATTACTTCGAAGTTAAAGGAGGTTTTATTATATCGAAATAGCCTTTCCTTATTTCAAATTAAGGAGAGGCTTAATTCAATATAATAAAAAGCCAGTGTGGCCAGGGAGTAAGATATTTCAAATTAAGCCTCCTTAATCTGAAATAACTTGTAAGTGTAGACGCACCCAAAGAGTCCTGTGGCACTTATAGCCTAACAAATTTATTTTTTTATATCAGCTTTTGTGGGAGAAAATCCCACTTCGTAGAGTCCTTCCCTCTGAGCCACTACCCAGTTTCCTTAGACGCCAAGTCCCATGTGTATGTGCGCGGCTAATATTAACACAACTTGGTGGTTTTATGCCAGGTCTTTTCTCTGCTATTTTACGTTTCGCATAAGAATAGACAAGTGCTTTGTTAGATGAGTCTGCAGCTAGTCTCCTGCAGTGGTGAGGCAGGATGCTTTAAAAGATTTCTTGATAAGACTGCTTAACATACACATTTACTGTAGCTGTCATATTTTAGGGGAACTGACTGGCTGTGTGGAGGGGTAATGAGTTATTGACCCCTTCACTTGTTGGTAGTTCAAATCCTGCTCAGCTTAATAATGGTTGAGGATTATGAAAGTGCTGTGTGGTGGTGGTATGTAAAAAGAATTGTTAGTCTTAAACCATTTCCTGATGGCCAGACTTGTACAGCATGAGGACATAAATTAAGAGCAGAGAGAGCAGTGGATGAATGGAGCACGGAGACTGAACTTCTAAAGTTTGAGATTGAAAGGGGTAGCCATGTTAGTCTGTTGCAGAGAAACAAACAGTCAAGTCAAGTCAAGTCAAGTCAAATCATAGGGCTGTGGCACTTTTAAAGACTAACAGATGTATTTATCACATGAGCTTTTGTGGGAGAAAATCCCATGCCAGACACAGTGAAGATGAAGGGTCTGACAAAATGGGATATTCTCCAAAAAAAAAGCTCATAAAATAAATAAATCTGTTAGTTTTTAAAAGTGCCACAGGATTCTGTTTGTTTCTTGAGAGTTTGCATATCTGTGTCTTACTGCAAGCAATAAATTCAGTTTTGTGTTTTTGTTTGTCTTAATTGTTTCTGCTCATGCATCATGTTCCATTATGTCACAGATCACTGTGTTGCATTATGTTCAATTATATCACATTTTATTTAATTATCGCTTTGTTAATCATAGTACTTATTGTGTTTAGCAGTGTTTGCTCGTTTGAGACAATAATTAATATAGACATAAATGTGATATAAAATTATAAATATTTTTATGGAGCAATAACTGATGCATATGGTACTGAGAAGTGATTGCAAATGCCTACCTGCGCTGGGGTCCGCACATTCATAAAGTGGGCCTGGACAATATGGGAAGGTGGCCCAGCGATTAAGTGGGTTCTGGGGCCCATCAAATTATACTTTAACCACTGGGTATACTCCATTCCCTTGCCCCCACCCCAGCATGGGCCCATTGGCTGGGAGGTGGGGGGAGGCCCAGCAGTTGGGGAGGGGCAATGGTGGGGAGGCCCCCAGTGGCAGCAGGGGACAGACCAGGCTCCATGCTGATGGTCGGTGATGACTGGGGACGGATTCAGGCGCCGCACCACCATCCGGCAGCAGCACAGTGTTGAATCAGGTCCTGGGTTGAATTGGGCCCTGGGTCGGGGGTGGGGGGGCATCTCTGGGGCTGCTTGCCTGGGGGTGACATAAAGTCTAGGTACGGCCCTGTGAACAAGACCTTCTACCCAACTAACAGGTTTTTTTTTTCTTTTTGCCTTCCTCTGTAGCATGGGGCATGGCTCACCTGCTGGTGAATTCTCTGTATCTTAAATCATGATTTGAGGACTTAATAACTCAGTCATAGATTAGAGTAGGGGTCTCAAACATGCAGCCCACGGGCCACGTGCAGCCCCTACTAACCCCTGAATTCTGGGGCTCCCAACCCCTTTGACGCGTGAGTCAAAAGTGACCTGCAGGGCTTTTTCAAGTGCCAAGCCCCTCCGCTGTCTGGGAGTTTGGCATCACTAGTACTTCTGGGTGGGGAGGCAGGTCAAAACTCCTGCCCGGAGCATCCTGTGGTGGGGCTGTTTGGTGGCCAGGTAAGGGGGTCGTGGCTGAGGCAAGGGGTTAGGGACAGGCAGCTGCCAGGGATCGGCTGTGGTAGGGGGGACTGCCTGGGGGAGCGCAGGGAGGTGGTGGCATGGTGAGGGGTGCTTTCCCTGCTGCTGGCCACAGCATGGCCAGAACAGAGCTGGGCAGGGAGGAATAGTTTTCCCCACCACTGCCACCACCCCCGCTGGCCATAGCAGGGCCAGGCAGTGGGCATTGCTTTCCCCGCCACCGCCCCTGCTGCCGCTGAAACCCCCGCGGTCCATAGCACAGCCAGAGCAGGGCCAGGCAGGGCGAAGTGCTTTCCCCTCTGCAGCTGTCACCCCTGCCGGCCACAGGGCAGCCAGGGAAGGCTTGGGGGGGGGGGGAGTGCTTTCCCCACAGCCACTGCCAATGCCCACGCTGCCAGCCACCGCGGCCAGAGGAGGGCCGGTGGGTGCATCCATCATCACCAACCACAACATAGCAAAGGCCAGGTGGGGGATGCTTTTCCCCACTGTGGCCACAGTGCGGCAAAGGCTGGGCAGGGGCTGCTTCTGCTGCCGCAGCCACAGCAACAGGGGCCAAGCGGGGGGTGCCTTCCCCAGTGGGTCTGGGCGGGCGCAGGGCACTGATGGCAAGGTGTGGGGGGATTAGGGAAGGATTAAGGACTTGGGGTGACTCGGGGAAGCCAGCTGCAGGGCAGGGGGGAACTGGAGCCATCCAGCAATGGGCATCCAGATCAGTCCCTAGCTGCCATGGGAAGGCATCTGGGGACAGAGTCAGCTTCTGGCCACCAGATTAGATTGGGCCCCAGACCAGGGGAGGCCATTTTTCACAGTGTGGCCCTCGGGCCAATATCCTAGTCCTCATGCGGCCCTCATAGTCATTTGAGTTTGAGACCCCTGGGTTAGAGGCTTATTGCTGGAGTGGGTGGGTGAGGTTTTGAGGCCTGCATTGTGCAGATCAGACTAGATGATCATACTGGTCCCTACTGACCTTAGAATCTATGAGTCTACGAATCTGCAAGCTAGGAAGAGGCCAGATTTGCTGCTAGTGTAACGCCCAGAAAAAAACTTGCAAAATCTAAGTGCTTAACAACACTACCTGCAAAACAGGGTTGCCAGTGTTTATGTAACCCACTGCTTCACCGTGTCACAACCCTTCTAAAGTAGCTGGTTCCTCAGGGCTAACAGCCACTGGAGCCAAACTTTTAGCTGAAGTGCTAGAGGTTTGTGCTGCAGTGTTGGACGTGTGCCATTCATATCCCAGTGAATGGCGGCGGTTTACAAATATACACACGCCTAGACCTGGCCCGATTGCTGTCTTTCAACTGGGAGTTTATGGCCAAAAACATGTGGAGAAATAAAGCTGTGGTTGCAAAGTCAAGTAATTAAAGGTTGGAAAAATTCCAGCCTTAAGTTTCCACATGCAAACTTCATTTGGACCCTTTGTGCTTATGTATTGTGATGGCTGTTAATTAGATGATCACTTGTTATTTCTTGGTGCAGGGCTCCTGACCTGTTCAGTGTACAGAGAAGAGGTAGTGAGGAGATAAATGAGGGTGATTAAGTCCTGCTATGAAAAGTGATAGATTCTTCATCTCTTAATGTCTTCAGATCAAGATCTGTTGCCTTTTGGGAAGATATTCTTTAGCCAAACACAAGTCATTAGATTCAGGACAGGTATTGAGTCTGTGTCATGAGGAAGGTCAGACTAGATAATGTAGGGGTCCAGACTAGCCTTAAAATCTATTAATCTTGCCTGTCTTCTTCATGTCTTGCCTTTTGTTCCCTCTCCCTATTTAGGGCCATGCATTACCCTTTGGGAATTTCTCCCTATTAATTCTAAGGGGTTTAATTTCTTTACTTTTCGCTTTTGGGTCCATCTTAGCCACCTCATTCTTGGGAAGTTTCTCTTCATAAAGGTCAATGTCTCTGGGCTCAGTTTTGGTACCTTTCTTTCCCTGACAATGCAGAATGTAAATACAGTCTCTTCACTTTTTTTCAGTGTAAGTTTTTTCCACTCTGGCATCTGACAAAGTGGGACTTCACCCATGAAAGCTTATGCAAAAAATAAATTTGTTAGTCTTTAAAGTATCACAAGACTACTCTCTTATTTTGCGGTTTCTTCACTGTTACTTAGTCCAAAATAATATGCAGGAGATGGTTAAAAACAACTGACCCACTGTATCACGAATAGCCTTTTATGTTCCCCACTGCTCCAAGAAGTGGTTGATTAAGGCAGTGGTTCTCATCCAGGGGTGCATGTGCCCCCAGGGTAGGCAGAGTTCTTACTGGAGGGTTCATCAACTCATCTAGATCAGTATTTTCTGACCTTACAGTTGCAACCCACCCCCCTACTCCCACAGACACACAAGACAGTTTTAGGAGCGGGTTGCAAGTGCAAGGCTAGCATTAGAGGGTAACAAGCAGGGCAACTGCCTGGGCCTGATGTCATAGGGGGCTGCACATAGCCCATGCATCAGCCAGAGACAGTGGAGCTCATGTTTCAGGGTATGGAAGTCTGGAAGGGTTGAGAACCATTGGTTTAAGACATTGTTTTTTCTAATCTACACCTATACCACTGGGCTGTTCTCTGACCCATTTATTCCGAAGGTCGGGCTAGGCTAAGTGAGCTAATGGCACTTTCTGGCCAAACATATACATCTCTGCATGAGCAGAGAGTTCCCATCTAGCCCTGACTCTGCTTTGTGCATAGCATCTGCGAGACTGTCATGCCAGCACTCCTCCTTTAGAAGACAAGTTAATAGAGAAAGGGAATAGAGAGATTTAACAGGTTTCCTACAACTCCAGCCTTAGACTGCACTCAACACAGGAATTTTTTTTTTTTTCAGTTTTTCAAAATGTTGCCAGTTTTGTCAGACTGTAAAAATGTCATCACATTCATCTTCATTTCACATTCAGACTTTAGATCCCATTGTTATATTCTTCCCCATCTCACACTCAGTGGGTGCAGCAGACATCTTTTTAAAACATTCAATCATATCACTAAAATGGATTCAACGGTCCCCACCCCACCCCTGTATTGGAAAATAAGAACTGCAGTTTGCGTAATGAAAGAGTCCAGGGAAAACTTGTTCCCAACTAGTGCAAAACAATCTCTGAAAGCTGCATGGAGCCTCAGCTGGGCAAGATGCAGCATGATTCAGCAGCAGAGACTACAGACTTAGGAAACACAGAACCCCGTGAACCTGAGCAGACAGGCACTGCAGGAGGAGTTGACCTAGAGGGATTACAGCGGTCTGGTTTGAAACAGAGCTCCAACTGCCACTGGTGACAAAGGGATAACTGCTGACTTCCTTTGATGTGAATTGTCCTGAACCCAGCACAGGCAGCACAGAACAGCAGGCAGTAAAAACACTCACAGTCCCCCTGGATAACTCCGCAGTCTCGTGCTTCATCTTTCCAATCACTAGTAACAGAAACGTCTTAAATGTGGCCTCTGACCCTGCAGCTATGGTACAGACAAGCTGTCATTAATGCAGTGTTGCCCAGTACAGGCTTGCTGGGCCACTCTTTTAGACATCAGTGGAAACCCGGGAACATGACAAAAAAAGACCCTAGACAAGCATTACTCACCTGAGCCTCTCGTCCCATAGTTGAAATCCTCTTTTGGATTTTATAATCCAGTTCTATCATTGTTTTATAAAGTCCCTTTTTAAACCGATTGCTCCCATGTTAGCTGCGATGGATTTCAAACCCAGGAACAGCTTTTCTTAATCTCTGACAGCCTGGATTTACTCTAGTCATTTGAATAACATACATGTTTAAAAGTTACTTGGCACCCTCCTCCCCCCCATGTACTTATGATTCTGACTGTGACAGACACCTTTGGGTATTTGGGCCATTTACCTGTGAGAAGAGGTACAATCAGAGAGCAGAGAATGAAGATGAGGCTTGTAGACATTTCATTCAGTTTCAGTGTCTTTGTCCAGGTTCGTATCACACAGCTTGAGTCTGAGTTGCCTCTTTGCAGACAAGGAGCCCCATTGCATTTCGCCAAGTCACGCTTTGAACAAGGGGCTGGGGGTTCGAATCGCAACACAGTCACAGACTGTGTGGCTACCACGGCAGAAGTGCTGTAATGAACAGAGAGTGACACTGACACTAAAGCTAGGCATCCAGCTAAAGCCAGAAGCATTGCTTGGGAGGGTGTGGCCACAAGGTGCGTCAGGGATAATTGCATGCAGTCATCTTCCTAAAGGATTGTGCAATTACCAATTAGAATAGACAAGGCTACTCCCGTTTGAACTGAACAGCTACTCCATATATTAAGGTAGGCCAGTGCACAGGTAAAACCAGATTCTTTTGCCTATTTTCTCCACAGTGTTTATATTGGTGTTACTTTTAAGTTTTGAGCTTTTCTAGCCTGATACTCCACCTCCTGAAACTGGGGAGGTGTGGGCCTGGTAGCAATGCCCAGTGGCTTCATCCTTGTGGTATATTGAAAAGTGGGCTAAAATTACAAGCAATAACTTTAAGAGACTGTTTGTGTATGAGAGGGGGGGAGGGGGGGTTTTTCCTGGTTCTGCTTGCAGCCTAGGAGGCTCTGTCTACACTACAAAAACTAAGTCAACTTCGTGAGTCCACCCTTCTCTTAAGTCAACGTAACAAGGTTAGTTAAGTTAATTTAAGAAAGTATCCTAATAAAAAATGTTTTCTTAAATCGACTTAAGCAAGCACGTTATTACGTAGGGCTTAAGTTGACTTAGATGGCCACATTGCATTAAATTGACTTAATAAAGTCAACTTAAGGAAGCCATTATGTCGACTTAATGAACTCCAAATGTGGCCATGGCTTTGCTTAAGTCAACTTAGGCCTCCTTAAGTCCACAGTGTAGACATACCCTAGGAAAGGATTCAGTTTGGCCCTTGAGCAGTCAGTCTCCAAGAACTGAAGATATAGCAGTGGTCTCAAACTCAAATCACCACGAGGGCTGCATGAGGACTAGTGTGTTAGCCCCAGGGCTGCACCACTGAAACCTTTTAATAGAATGATATTGCAAATATCAGTAACAATAGTGTAGTTACAAGCTGCAAGACATAGCTTTAGGGGCTGCATGCAGCCTGTGGGCCATGTGTTTGAGGTCCCGGAGGTAGACGAAGGTGAGGTGTGTCTGCCACACAGAGCAGCCTGATTTCTCTCTCGCTCCATTTTTGGTTGATAGAACCATAGGGTGAGAAGGAATGGCAAGAGTCATCTAGTCTAATAGCCTGCCAAGAGGCAGACTTTCTGGGTCTAACTATCCAAGACAGTTAGCTGTCCATCCAGCCTACTTTTGAAAAACCTACAGTGAAGATGCTCCCACAACCTCCCAAGGCAGTCTGTTCCATTGGCCTCCTGCTTTTTTTCCTTAGATTTAATCTAAATCTGCTATGTTGTAGTTTTAACCCATTGCCTCTTACCCTGCCCTCTGCGGCAAGCGGGACCAACTTTTCTCCATCTTTTTTTAGGAGAGACTTTCCAGTATTTGAAGACCTAGCTCATGTCCCCTTTTAATTGCCTCTTTTCCAAATTAAACATATGCAGTTCCTCCAACCTTTGCTCATACAGAACATAACAAGCAGCTGAGCAGGTCAGGCTCTTGGGTGACTGAAAACTTATTCACATCTTGCTGGACATGTCTCATGCATAGTTACTGTGGCCATGTCTGTCTCAAACTGACGTGAGGATTTAGGCTGATGGTTTGGGCCCTCTCAGATTCATGCTGTGAGAAAGATACCCTAGACCATGAAATATGGTCTCCCCTGTGAAATCTGGCTACTGTAAGAGTATCATATTATTGCCACCTGCACAGCCTTCAGAGCCAGGCAGCCAGAGAGTAACAACTGCTAACCAGGCACCCAGCTCTGAAGACAGCACAGAAGTTGAGGTGGCAATACTAGGAATCCCTGACAATAGCTCCAAGCAGCCAGTGTTTTATCTGATAAAGCAAATGACTAGAGATCTTGGGACCCAAACAATCTCAACCTGTTCTCATACTTTGTAAGACACCCAACTTACTGGCATGGAGCCAGGCATAGAATGTGAATGCCTAGTGGGCCCCTTTTGGTAAGTAGCACTGTGGGATGAACCAACCATTGGGTGAAGGCGCCCAATGCTGACATTCATTAAGCCCCAGAAAAGGTGTTGGTTGACCCAGACAGGGCCATGGGCATTGAAGCCACTAAACAGTGTCTAAAATAACTCACTTCCTGAATCTATTAGCCCTGAAAATGGATGGTGCTGGAGTTCAAGCCCCTACCCATCTGTCACTGGCAATGAGAGCCATGGGGGCTAGTCAGCAGTGAATTGGATGGCTGCTGTGGTGGTCCTTGATGCCCACGTTGCAAAACCAGGTGAAGTTGTTGCATGAGCAGATCTTGGTGGTAGCACCAACCAGTGTTCCCTCTAAGCTGTGCTGGCGCGCTGCAGCGCAGCCCGCCACAGC